>VDFB02120497.1:20439-44323 GCA_007258455.2 Sequoia sempervirens | reverse complement strand
GCTATGATATTGATAATGAAAATGATGCAATTAAGCTACTGTGATTAAGATGTAGCTAATGGTAATGCCATGATTAATCTACTTGATACTACAATGCTAAATCTGGAATGTTAGTGCTAAGATGATAATGCTCTCTAAAATTTTGCAGAGTCTAATTATGTTCAACTCTCTATGTGAATTGTTGTAAATGAGGGTGTATTTATAGATTTTTCCAAGACATAAGCTTAGGTGGAAAGATTCAACGGTTTGGATTCGATCTAGAGAGATAGATGAATTTGCTATAAATGGGGCTCTACTTATAGATTTTACAAGGCATAAGCCTATGTGGAAAGAGTCAATGATCTAGATTTGATCTGTAGAGATGACTCCGCTGGGTGGGAGGATGAAGGAGTTAGAAAGAAATTGGAGTGTGTTCCCTGTAGGAAGAAACAAACCGCCAAGTGTGAGGAGGAATCAGAAGATGTGAAGCTGCGTCTCAAAAATTGGCTAGAATTTTGTTGAGGATAAATTCCAATTAAATATTAGAAATATTTAATTTTATGAGACACATGATGAGGTGGAAGAGGAGAAGTTAGTAGAAATGTGACTAAATTCGAATATTAAAATTCAAATTTAATAAAAGGGAGTTAATTAAATAAAACAAACTAATTGAATTTGTTTATTTAATTAAGACATGAGGAAAATGATTTAGAATAAGAAGAATTATAGAAGTGAACTATATAAATAAATTTTGCAATTTATTTATAAGTAGACGAATTAAAGATCATTAATTAAATAACTTGTATTTAATTAAATTCTCCAGACCAAATTCGAGTGTATATATTTTTATCCTCTTTGAAGTGATGTGTTTGTGACACATTGGTTCAAAGAAAAGTTTGCTAATAATGCTGATAAAATTTTTGATATGCCCCAGACGCTAATTTTCAAGTGATGTTGTGTGTATGCCCCATTGGGAGATAAATCAGGAAATTTTTGAATTTTTAGGATTTTTTAAATATTTTTGAAATTTTTATGATTTTCTGATGATTTTCAAATTTTATGATGTTGAGATGATTTATCTTGCAATAAAGAATACTAATCCTACCATTTGATTAATTGATGCCCTGTTTAAAAAAAATAAAAACAATCCCACTTAATTACCCTCCAATTACCACTTTAAAAGGTAAAAAAGGTGAAAAAGGAGCTCATTTGATTTCATTTGCATTTGGAGATTGAGCTAATTGAGTACTTGGAGCAAATATGGTGATCCCATACCAAACCCATTGATTCGAGTGAGTTTGACGTCACAACCGCCCGACCACATATGGACCTCTAGTACATACCCTAAGAAACCTCACTTTGAAATTTGAATTTATTTTTTGGCATGTTTTGATGTTTTAAATGTTGTTAAGCATGTTTTGGCACATTTAGGGTTTGATTTAGTGCATCCATGATATGTTCTAGTGCATCTAGTGATTTGGTGCATTTATGCAATTTTTAGCGCACATTCATGATATTATATTTTAGCATTCAGGCACGGCGATGTCGAAATAGCCCGGCTTCGGTGCGAGCAATATGTCATTTAGTATTTCGGTGCATAGGGACCTTTGTTTGCGCATTGATGGAATTTTATGGCGATCCATAGATGGTCACATGGATGCACTGTTTTAGTGCATAAACACCATAATTGAATTTTGTTGATTGTTCTCCTTGTTTTGGATGTTTGATGATCATGTTAGCCATAGTTTTGATGATGTTTGATGATTGATCTCATGATAGGTGAGATTCAATGATAGGATAGATGATGATTGACCTCATGATAGGTGAGGGTCAATGATAGATGCTCAATGAGATTTGATCGAAATCTCATTAGAGTTGATTAGATTGTTTGATAGGTTGATTGATAAAATGTTGATTTGTGATATGCATTGATAATAGGACTTGCAGGTTCTTCAATCTTGGGAGTGCTTCTCGAAGACCGGGGACATGATTCCACATCTAGTGTAGGTGGATTTGGATGTGATTGGACAATGTGGTCTAACTTCCTTGATTGATGTACCCTAGTATAGGATTGACAGGGGACTGTTGACCACATTAGCTGAGAGGTGGCATAGTGACCACAACACTTTCAATCTGGCCACTAGGGGGATGATAGTTATGTTGGAGGATGTGTACCAGACATTAGGCACTCCCATTGTTGGAGAGCTTGCCATGTATGATCATACAGAGTAGGGAGGTACAAATGCACTGAGGAGGAATTTTCATGATGATGGGATTAGTGGGTATGAGATCCCATGGAAGGAGATGGTTGATTCGTATCAACCATTACCATGTGTTCTAGCCAGTTTTGTTGGAGGTTTCTTATGTCCTGACTTTAGCTCAAAGGGACTGTCAGTTGGATGGGGCAGGATACTAGATAGCATGATCACTCAGGGGATCAAATATGCATGGGTTTCTTGCATGTTAACACACTTGTATCATGATCTACATTAGGTGGTATACCTTGGAGTTGCAAGTCTATCAGCTAGAGTGACACTGCTGCAGATTTTGGCTTGGGAGCATATAGCCATTACTTGTCCTGTGGCGAATATAGATGATCCAGTTGGCGAGACCTATGTCTCTGGATACACAAGTTGGAAAAATTGGAGTATTGGCGGAATGTTCTCAATGATTTGGATACCATCACATGACGACCATACTTAGAGTGTGAGCGGTGGCCTGAGGATGATATTGAGATGCCATATGTTTTCACTGTGAGGTACCTGATTCGTTGGACACCATTTTTTATCAATAGATTCCTACTTATGAGAGTGCTTTGATAGTATGGCCTAGTTCAGGTTATGCCCCAGGGAGTTTCCTTACATGTTCGAAGATGATAGGATATTCTAGAGTTGGGACCCATGCTATCCTATGACACAGCTTGTGAGTACTTTGGATTACAACCACATATATGGGATTATTGTCCATAGATGATTTTGCTCAGTATTTCAACACACATGCTGTACCAAGGATATTGAGTCCTGATGAGCCAACATCGACATTAGATGATGATGAGAGAGGACCCCAACAAGCATGGAGACATAGGAGAGATGGGGGAGATGGTAATGAGGAGGATCACGATGATGGGGATGGAGGGGATGATGGTGGAGATGGAGGATATGGTGGAGATGTAGGAAAACATATGTTGGATTTCAAAGTACCTCAGAGGAGGAGATCTATAGTTCCCTCAAGACAGTAGCAGGGAGGATCGTCCCAGATTCAGATTTGTGTGCCTTCCCGTCAGCTACAAACATAGATAGATTCCCTACAGTCATAGGTGCAGAGTTTACAAGGACAGTTAGTATAAGCACAAGCGCAGATTACCTCTCTTACAATAAAGAGAGATGAGGCTAGACAAAGATGTGAGCAGGTAGAGGCCCTAGCTAATATGTTACAGAGAGTGTCTGAAAGGACCACCACTGGGGATATGCTCAGAGAGTTTTGATATTCAGTGAGAGAAGTAGAGTACTACAGGCTACAATACTATTAGGTAGTTCCTATAGATTAGCATTCCTGTAGCTATGCATAGTCTATCAGTGTGAGATTAGGTCAGAGTCATTCTTGGACTACTAGTAGGGGTGTGACTGGGACACCTTTCAGAGATCCATCAGGCAAGGATCCAGGTGCAGGTCCATCTAGTGGTACAACAGGAGGCTCAGTGAGGCCTAAATTGTTCGAGGGTAGCAACACATAGTTCTTGTGCTCATATTTGATGTATTAGCACTTTATGATGTATTGATACTTGATGCATACATTTATTTAGTTAGAGATTTTATGATATTTGGCCATTTTGATGATGTATATCTCTATATTTTGTGATATCCTTTTACACTTGACATTGATTATTTTGGGATTATACATGAGATACAACAAATACTTTTGATCTATATGTTGTATACATGCTTTTATGATGAATGCTTATGATGAATGAATTTGATTCCTGTTTTATATGCTATTGGATGTTTATATGATTATTCCATGGTTGTGTATGGATGCAATAATGAAATGATGATGCATGGATTATGCTTCTATATATCTTATGGATGATGCTTTATGCTATATGAGAGGGGTTTGATTATGCAAATGAGATGTGATGCACCTTATTTAATTTTATTTTTTGTATTGTCTAATGCTAATATATGATCTAATGCATGGATGGATGTATGATATGATAATGCTTTCTAATGTATGTATGATGTGACAATGATTATGCAACTAAGTGTGAATGATCTTTTTTTTTGTTAATACCAAATGTACTCAATCCTATAATGAAAGAGATAAAATTATTTTTTAAGTTTTCCAACCTTGGAAAATCTAAAATGCAAATGCAAATCTAATATGAATGCAATTAATCCTAATCATGCAATCTAGATATTCAAAATTTTCATCTTGTCAGACAATTTGTTGTCCTTGGTATCATCATTGAGCTTTTAATGTGTTGAAAGTTAGTACAAACATAGATGGTATAATTATACCATGATGACTTTAGTACAACTTCCATTGATTTTTGATATTACAAGGTAACACAAGCATCTAGGAATAATTGAACCGAGATGACCTGAGTATTTCTTGTGTAAATAGATGAGAGTTAATCATTTTCCTATGCAAATCTGGAATGTCATCAATGATACTTTGTAGAACATGTCCTGCAACAAATTTACATAGTAGTAATGATCAACTCACAGACATTAGACAAAGAAAAATATCATACTCAATCATGGCTTCTCTAGTCCATGACATCCTTGAGTTGCTTCAGATAAATGATAACAAAAATCAAGATACAATAGTTGAACATTCATGCCAAAGTGATTAAACCATGATTAAAAAGAATGTCATCAAGTGACATTTTGGTTTTTTACTGATCTTGCTGTTGATTTGGCTGGTTGGTTTAAGAAAGATTGTGATTTGATGTTTAATGTTGAGCTTCGTTGTGATCAATATAGTGAAATTTTAAGAAGTTCTAGTATGGATATCTATGCTGGAATCTTTTACAATTGGTCTACTATGTTGTATTGATTTGAAGGGGCAGTGGGTGTTTTAGATGTATTTCCTTTCAATACAAACTTGGATTGTGCTCTTGTGGTCACGTTTATTGGTAGATTGTCATATTTATTGTTGATTTTGATGATGTTGATTTGATTATCAGTTGCAACAATGTCTTGTTTATGCTCAATTTTGATGTCATTGATTTGATTATTAGCTGCAACATTGTCTTGTTAGAAGAGTTAGTTGAGTTGTCATTACTGTTATAGATTTTCAATACTCCTCTTTTAACCAAGGCTTCCTCAATCTTGAGTCTATTTTCAATCATCTTTTCAAAGTTGGGTGGACATTGCAATTGGAGTCTATAGCTCATCTCACTATTAATATTATCAATAAATATTTCCATCTTTTCTTTTTCAGGTATAGGATAGGAATATCTAGCAAATAATTGTCTCCATCTTTGTAAAAATGTGAGAAATGATTCACTATTTTTCTATTTTGTGTTGCAAAGGTCTTTCATGGTTATTTCATGTTGAATATTGTATGGGTATTGGGTGATAAATTTATTTATTAGCTCTTCAAAAGATCTAATACCTGGTGCAAGTTTTGAAAACAATTCCATGCATTGACCACCCAAACTTCTTGGAAATAATCTCATTAAATAGGTTTCTTCATGTGCAAATTCCAAGCTCATGGTGCAAAATTATCTTGCATGATCTTGAGGATAAGATTTTCCATTGTATTTGTCATATTTTGGAAGATCACAGTTTGGTGGAAAAGGTATCATGTTCAGAATCCTATCAAAGGGATAAGGACAAATGTCTTGCAACACATATCTCTTTGTTGTTCCTCTTTACATGTCTAGGATTTGTGATAATGAGGTTAGAGATAATCAAGGAGTGTGTTCCCTTTAGAAGAACAAACTTCCAAGTGTGACAAGGAATCAAATGAAGATGAAAGCCAAGTGTCTCAAAATTGGTTATAATTTGTTGAGGATAAATTCCAATTAAATATTAAGAATATTTAATTTCATGACACATGATGAGGTGGAAGGTGAGAAGTTAGTAGAAATGTGTCTAAATTCAAATATTAAAATTTGAATTTAATAAAAGGGAGTTAATTAAATAAAACAAACTAATTGAATTTGTTTATTTAATTAAGACATGAAGAAAATGATTTAAGATAGGAAGAATTAGAGAAAATGAATAATGTGAGTGCATAAGAAAATAAGACAACACACCAATGAAACATTATATTAGAGAATTCAAAAAATAATCAAATCTAAACAATAAACTCCCTTAATGATGTCTCATTGTCCTCTATCTCCAAGGATTTGTTAAGTCATTTTTTCTCTCAGATTGTTTGTGCACGACTTCCCAAATGACAACCTAAAGAATGAGATGCTAGAAATGCAAGAGATATCTCCTACACTACATGATTGCTAAATTTGTTGTTGACGATGTGCCAAGATTAATGATACTACTATGATATTGATAATGAAAATGATGCAATTAAGCTACTATGATTAAGATGCAGCTAATGGTAATGCCATGATTAATCTACTTGATACTACAATGCTAAAACTAGAATGCTAATGCTAAGATGATAATGCTCTCTAAAATTCTATAGAGTTTAATTATGCCCAACTCTCTTTATGAATTTACTATAAATGAGACTCTACTTATAGATTCTCCAAGGCATAAGCCTATGTGGCAAGGTCAATAGTTTGGATTCGATCTAGAGAGATGGACGATGGATGATGAAGAGGTTACAGAGAATTAAGGAGTTTGTTCCCTTTAGAAGAATAAATTGCCATGTGTGAGGAGGAATCAAATGAAGATGAAGGCCAAGTGTCTCAAAATTGGTTATAATTTGTTGAGGATAAATTGCCAATTTGATGAGACACATGATGAGGTGGAAGGTGAGAAGTTAGTAGAAATGTGTCTAAATTCAAATATTAAAACTCAAATTTAATAAAAGGGAGTTAATTAAATAAAACAAACTAATTGAATTTGTTTATTTAATTAAGACATGAAGAAAATGATTAAAGATAGGAAGAATTATAGAAAATGAAATATATAAATAAATTTTTCAATTTATTTATAAGTATCTAAGAATTAAAGATTATTAATTAAATAACTTGTATTTAATTAAATTCTCTAGACCAAATTTAAGTGTATACATTTTCGCCTCTTTGAAGTGATGTGTTTGCGACACATTGCTTCAAAGAAAAAATTGCTAATAGTGCTGATAAAATTTTGATATGCCCCAGACACTAACTTTCGAGTGATGATGTGAGTATGCCCTCTCGAGAGATGAATCAAGAATTTTTTTTTATTTTTAGGATTTTTTTTATTTTTATGATTTGTATGATTTTCTGATGATTTCCAAATTGTATGATGTTGACACGATTTAACTCCCAATAAATAAGACTGGCCTGCCAATTGATTAAATGATGCCCTATTTGAAAATAAAACAATCCCACTTAATTACCATCCAATTACCCCTTTAAATCAGAAAACATTGAAAAAGGAGCTCACTCATTCGCAATTGGAGATTGAGTTGATTGAGGATTTGAGCCAAAATGGTGATCCCATACGAAACCCACCAAGTCGAGTGAGTTCAATGACATAATCGCCCGACCATGTATGGACCTCTGGTACACACCCCGAGAAATGCCTTTTTCAAATTTAAATTTGTTTTTCCCCCATTTTTGATGTTTTGAAATATGTTGAAATGTGTTTTATCGCATCTAGGGCCCAATTTAGTACATTGATAGGTTATTTTAATGCATTGAAATTTTTCAAACATTTGTTGCATGTCTTAGCACATAGGTGAATTTTTTCAGCGTATACAAAGTTTTAGCACATTGATGTTTTGAAATAGTGCATTGATTTAATTTTTTAGCTCATCTATTAATTTAGTGCATTTGTTTCATCCAGTAGCACATATGTTGTTTGAATTATCACAATTAGGGCTTCAACGCATTTAGGTAATGATTTAGCACATTTGTTGACTGTTATAGTGCATTTGGTAGTTTAGCACATTGGATGACTATTCTAGTGCATTGATGGAATTTGATGGGACATCCATAGATTTAGCACATGGATGCACTATTTTGTTGCATTGACGCCAAAATTTAGGAATGTTGATTTGCCTCCTTGTTTTTGATGATTGATGATCGCGTCAACCATTGTTTTGATGATGTTTGATGGGATAGGGGATTGACCTCATGATAGGTGAGGATAAATGATAGGATAAATGATGATTTCCCTTGTGTTAAACAAGAGTCAATGATAAATGATCTATGATATTTGATCAAATCTCATTTGAGCCGATTAGATTGATTGATAAAATGTTGATTTGCAATATGCCATGATGATAGGAGGATTTGAGAGTTCTTTAGTCTTGGGAGTGCTTCCCATAAACTTGGGACATGATTCCATGTTTGATGCAAGTGAAATTGGATGTGATTGCATGATGTGGTCTAACTTCCTTGATTGACATACCCCAATATAGGATTAACAAGGGACTATTGACCACATTAGCTGAGAGGTGGAATAGTGACCACAACACTTTCCATCTAGCCATTGGGGAGATGATAGTTACGCTGGAGGATGTGTACCAGATATTAGGAATTCTTGTTGTTGGAGAGCTTGTCATGTACGGTCATACAGAGCAAGGAGATATAGATGCACTGAGGAGGATTTTTCATGATGACAGGATTAGCGTGTATGAGATCCCATGGTAGGAGATGGTTGATTCATATTGTAGACATCCAAATTTGACCACTCCCATGTGGTCAAATTTGTCCCCTTTATTCATTTATTTCATATTCCACATCGATATTAATTAAATGATTTATTTAATTAATATTTCCCCTTTTCATAAGGTTCCTAAAGTATTTAATAATTAAATAATTTACCTTTCATCCCTTCCTCTCCAAATTAAATAAATATATCAATTCATTTAATTTAGTCATTTGGCCTTTTGAATTTAAATTAATTTTAAATTCCCTCTTTTCTCTCTCCTTGTCACATACTCCACAATCCCCCTTTAATCTGGATTAGTTTAATCCATGATTAAGATGTGCACAACTTTAATCAGGATTAATGTCACATCCTCCATATCTTGTAACTTGCCTCTAATCTTTATTAGCCTCCTTAATCACATGTTTGCATAGCCTTAATATAATCCTCATACCTTTTATGGCATACCTCCAAGTCAACCATCATAAATAATTTCTTCATTTAGCCAAGACAACCTCTTCCCCATGTGAATTAAAAATTCACATTTATTACTCCAAGGTTGTTCTCTTCCCCATATAGGTTGTTGAGGAATTCTAAAATTGCTCATGTGTCACATCTCCCACATGGGGACAAGGACCTCCTTTATGAGGAAACCTTGTCATATCCCCAAGGTACTTCCAAGTACCTTCTCATCATGTGAATTAAAAATTCAAATTTATTGCTCCAAGGTTTCTCTCTTTCCCATAAGGATTATGAGAAATTCTAAAATTTCTCATGTATCATGTCCTTCCCACATGGGGACAAGAACTTCCTTTTTGAGGAAATATTTCCCCAATGCCTAGGTAATTTCAAATACCTCCACATCACATGCCCCTTTTACACCTCATTGCCACATAGCAAGATGTGAGGGCTTGTGAGTCTTCAACTCACCATAACCCTTCATCTTATCCATGGTGGCTAAATCCTAACCCTCTATTTCTCTAGATACTTTTCCCTTAAAATAGAGGATTTTGGCCTCATTTTCATTCATTCACTTTAGCATTCACTCAAGCATTCAAGCACTCTTATTCAAGTATTCAAGATCTTGCATCCACCATTTTTGTAATCTTCAAGCTCACCTTGTATCCATTTTTATACACTTATCCAATACCCAATTTTATCATTGCATCCTTCATTGCACATAGATCATTTTTCATATAGTTTTAGGTGACTTGCTATCAAAGGAGCACACAATCAATCAAATCCAAAGGGCCAACCAACTGATCAACTTGGGAAAGGTAAAATATGTGTTTCCTCTTTGTTTTGTTCAAGTCTAACTAGGCTAATCTTAAGGTGTTGTATTGTGTTTTACTTCCTTTTGCATTTCATTTGTTTTGCATCATTTAGGGATAGAAAATGCACTGCACACATTTCTAGCATGCTCAGTGGGACCCACAAATAGGTCTATTTTTTCACGTGCTCTGTTGTTTCAAATTTTGTAGGTTCAGGTTACACATAGAGGAAATTTTGCTACTAAACCAGGCAAATCTGCAGCAATAGTGGCGATTTTTCTATCAAAACAGGTGAGTATGCCTTAAACAGAGGTGAATCTACAAGATTGCAGATTTGCCCATCTATCAAACATGGGAAAATTAGCTGCCTATTACCCAAACAAGTGACCCTACTCTTGATTTGGGCAAGCCTGCTCTCTGCAAATAGGCGAATCTACATCTGAAAAGGGTGAAATTGATACTAATAGGGGTGAATCTTCTCTCTAGAATAGGTAAGACTACTTCAAATAGAGGCGAACCTGAGGTAAAACAAAGACTTAAATTCTAGTTTCAGTGTTCGTTTGTTGTTGTTTTTCATGTATTGACCCCCTAACTTGTCCCTTTGTGAGTTTATTTTCTTTTTGCTAACATTTGTGCAATTGTTTCTTGTTCATCCAAGGTTGGAGGTTCCAACTACTAACGTTTTCTTGCAGAATGATCGGTCCTAACATATTTAGTTTAGTTTTCTTGTTGTTTTCTATAGTAATCTAGGCACACATAGAACTAATTAGAGGGTCAAATTTACTTGTTTAGAACTGTGTTTGTTAAGTGGGATGTTGATGTATCCAATCCCCTTGCACCATTTGGTGATCTTGGGTGATGAGAAATCGTAGTCCACTTTAGTCCATTTGTGTTACCTAGGAAGTGCTAGTACGTCTAAGCTCTCCCCTTACACTTCATGCAAGCATGGGGACCAGCCAAAAATGTCTAGTATCTCCTTTTAGCGGGACCTGCTTGGGGATTTCATCACCCCAAGAGATGATCCCAACCACGTGTATTGGTGGGGTATATAAAGGGGGGAGAGCCAAAGTTGTACCCCAATCCAGTCATGTGTCTGGTAGAGCATCGAAGCTAGGGTGATACCTAGATAAGATGTGAAGAGTTGGTCTGAGTTTTCAGTACCTCACTAGGGCTCTCGACTCAAGCTTGTGATGGGCTGGTGTTCACAGTTATGCCTCACATAACGAGCATAAATCAAGGACTCTCTAGATCACCTTGTTCACCCTAGATAGAGGACCATGTTGGTCATACCCTTCTTACTAATTTTAGGATTGTGCTGCTTGAAGTGTCTTTTTTATGTGAAACCAGTGCATTTCTTTTTGGTTGAGTCAGCCTTACTTTCTATCTGTTGCTTACTATGATTTTTTCCTTTCCCACAGTTAGTTGTTTTTCATTCAGTCCATTCCATGTCTGTCGTTTGGGTGAATTTTCCTTTGTCATGGGTGAATTTGCTTCTATTTGGAGCGAACCTGCTATCCACAGGGGCGATCATGTCTTTTGTCTGAGCCGTTTCTTAGATGTTTCCTATCAAATTTTCCCATTCTCCATAGAATAAGCGAACCTACACCTTGTTTGGGTGAACTTGATCCCTAAAGTGGCGATTATTCTTGCTACCTGAGTCATTTTGTCAGTCAAACAACACATCACATTTGCCTGTTTCATCAAAAGGGGTGAACTTGCTTCAACTTTGGACAAAACTACTTGTTGTTTTAGTCCCCTATCAGTCCCCTAAGTCATCATATTTACCCATTTCCTAGAAATAAGAGAAATTAAAACATATTTGGGCAAATTTTTTCTCTGAACAACCAAACCCACCTTCTGTTTGAGTCTCTGTTGGTTCATTTTCTCGTTAAACTAGTATGTTTCCTCATTTGGCTAGTTTGTTTCCCCATTAGGAGAGTCCATTTCCTCATTCTAATAGTCT
This sequence comes from Sequoia sempervirens, assembly GCA_007258455.2. Classification (NCBI taxonomy): domain Eukaryota; kingdom Viridiplantae; phylum Streptophyta; class Pinopsida; order Cupressales; family Cupressaceae; genus Sequoia; species Sequoia sempervirens. Next base: position 32,339 of record VDFB02120497.1, on the reverse strand, counting down.
GTTTCCTTATTAGGAGAGTCTGTTTCCTCATTCGGAGAGTCCATTTCCCCATTAGGAGAATCCATTTATCAGTTCAAAGAGCCTATTTCCCCATTAGGAGAATCCATTTATCCATTCAAAGAATTTGTTTCCCCATTAGGAGAGTTTGTTTTCCTATTCAGATAGTTTGTTTCCCCCGTTAAAGTTGTCTATTTCCCCATTTGTCAATGTCATTTGACCATTTTTAGATTTAGGAAAGTCTAGGTAGTCTCATTTTTCTCATGAAACCATACTATTTATGAAATAGGAGAACTTGTCACCTATTTAGGAAAATCTGCCCTCTGTTTAGGCAAACCTACACCCTATTTGGATGACCCTACACTCTATTTAGGTGAACTTGCACCCTGTTTGGGCAACCCTGCACTTTGTTTGGGTGAACCTGATCCCTGTTTGGGTGAACCTACACTCTATTTGGGTGAACCTGATCCTTGTTTTAGTGAGCTTGTCACCTATTTAGGAAAATCTGGCTCCTATTTAGGTGACCCTACACCCTGTTTGGGTGAACCTACACCCTGTTTGGGAAACCTTGCACTTTGTTTGGGTGAATATGTCTATGTTTCAGGAAAAATATAGAGAGTTAATCTATTGGGCCCCCAAAAGCTTGTTATTTTCTAAGTCATTTTTTGGAATCAAATAATTTTTATCATCTTCCACTCACCCCTAATCTTCACTTTAGTCCATTTGCATTTTTCAAAGGTCATTTTTTCATTGTATGAATCATATAGGCACATCTTAAAACATCTCTAGGTTGCATATCTATCACTGTTTTCTCAATCCAAATCCCTTGAACTTCATTTTAGAGGTTATTATCCCAATTGGCCTAGGTTTCTGAATTTTATCGTCATCCCACACATCTGCTTGGGATCATAATCTATCCTGAGTCAGTCATCATCTTTGACCCAATAAATCCACTTCCATCTTGAGGTGGATTCAGTGCTATAATCATCTATCCATCCTTTAATCTGATCAATCGACACCTTAAGTCACCTAGGGTGATTTTTGAACTTGGTTTAGAATCTCTTTCATCATCCTATCTCATCCATCATCTAATCATATCAATCATTTCATCAGTTGATCTTATCCAATCTAATCCAATCACATCCCTATCTAATCATCTAATCTATTGATCCCTCACCTAATCTAATCAATCCTTCAATCATCACTTAGGTCATGTTTGCATTGCTTCTTAGAGTCTAGTCTCATCTTAGTCCACTTAGTAGTCTCTCGCTTTCATGCTTGTTCAATCCTGATCACAAGCAAAGAAGCAAATGGCAAACAATAAGCCCAAGGTTCCCAACCAAATATCCCTTAGGATCCCAACAATAGAGCCTTGTCATAGTCCAACACCGATGTTCAAAACACTTCATCACCTGGTGACAAGAACATGGTAGTCCAACCTAAAGTCACGGTTGATGAATACCTTAGTAACCCCACCAATGTCTAGATGATGGATCACCTCCTCAATGAGCATGGGGATAAGATTATTGCCACCTTAATCATGAAAGGAATCAAATTTCTGCCTGAATTTGACATGTCGCAAGATACCAATGCCCAAACTCTTCCATCACCTCAAGACCTACAAAATTCACAAAATGTTATGGGAAATCCATATATCCCTGAGGGTCCACCTATAGAGAATTGGTATCAACTTGGGTTCAAAAATGTCATGATGTATCAAGTCACAAGCTACCATTGCATTCTAGCCTCGACCTCGGGGGCACAACCTGATCCAAACAACCCCTTTTCTTATGGTATGCCACAAAATATCCCATCTTCTTCACCACTCCTACCTTAGCAACTTGGTCAACCACCTGTCAACACTAGGGGAAATCATGTTCTTGCATTGATGCCACCTCTAGGACCTAAACTCAAAGTGAATTTACTATCGCCACCTCAAGGTAACATCCCTGCATTCTAGTAGCCTCTCATTAATCCTCAACAATCCACTACATCACAAGCATTGTCGCAGCACACTGCTATCTCCTCACAAGCGCCACCACAACATACTGCTACCGCTACTATCTTGTCTCAACCACCTCATTAACAACCTCTGCAACAAAATGTTCCAATCCTACAACAACATACTATTGTTCCTACACAACCCCCTGATTAGGTAACGTAGGATACATCACAACCTCAACCATCACCCCACAGTGCTTTCGTAGTGATCCCACAATAGCAACATATCACATCTCGTCCTTCTTACTGGCAGCTACCGAACGCATGTTCCAATGAAAATGCAACATAATCCCCTCACCCAATACATTTACCATCCGTCAAGTACATATACCGTCTATGCTGCTCCATCCAATCCCAATCCAAATCTCAATTTGGCCCCTCAGAATCCACCGCGATCTGAATCGCCACTTTACACCAACCCTCTGAAATCACACTTGAATCCTTACAATCAAATATCTAATCCACAAGCACCTCCATATACCACACAATAGCCCAACATTGCATACAACTACCAATTCAACCCATACTACAGTAAAAAAAAAACTGTCCTATCAACAAGGCGCTCCATCCACTTCCTACTATCATCAACCGTCGTCATACCAATAAGGCACTTCAACATCATTGTACTACCAGGCTCCTACGCAATATTAGCAGGGTGCTCCATCCACTTTGTTTTATCAACAACAACCACCCTATCAACAAGCAGCCCCCACCTCTTACAATCAAAATCCATCAAGCTCCTATCCACCTTATGTCAATTCGCAACCACAACCCACATACGCCAATCAATAACAACAAACACCTCCATATACATCTCCACCAACTTATGATCAAACCACTTCCACCCCATCCTCATCACACAACCAATATCCTCACTAAAATCAACTCAATCCATCTAATCCAACTCCCCCAGTGCCTATCAATAAAGATTTGGAAGAAGTCAAAGTTGTGTTAAAGGACTTGAGAGAAGGGACTAGCAAAAAATCATTTAAGTTTGAGGACATTTGTCCCTATCTGTTTGATCCTTCAATTTCATTGATTCATTTCTCGAAGAATTTCAAAATACCAAAATTTGATAAGTATAAGGGAACAAAAGACCCCAAGGCTCATCTTTAGGAGTTTTATGCCCATTGTCAAGAAGTCATGCATAATGACAATTACCTCATGCGATTATTTCCCAGGAGTTTACAAGGGATAGCTCTTGACTAGTTTATGGGTCTTAAGAAGGGATCTATCAAGTCCTTTGCACAACTTTCAGAATAGTTTGTCTCCCACTTCTCCTTTAATCTAGAAAAATATATTGATACACTGAATCTCCTAAAAGAAAAAAAGTGTGAGGGAGAAACTTTTGCAAGCTATCTTCAAAGATGGCGAGCTTTAGCCAGTCGGATGAAATTCCCGCTAAGGGAAAAAGACATGGTCACCCTATTTATCAAAAACTCTCATCTGGATATGGCCCACAATTTTGGACTTCACTATGTCACAACCTTCGCAGAGATAGTGGAGAAAGGTCCCATTCTTGAGAGAGCACTTATTACCAAAGAGTTAGTCAAAAAATTTAACTCTGATAAAGAGAAGTCATCTGGGGATAAGCCTTGTTATTGGAACAAGAACAAAAACATTGTCAATGATGGTGTCACTAACACCAAACGCGTCCAAGTAGCTAATGCTTCCCAGAAGCCACAATATCTCCCTCCTCAGTAGTCAATTCCTAATGCTATGTCAGTGCCAGAAGGGGAACCTTGTCCTCCCCAAAATCCAATTGAAACAATCAAGGGGGTAAAAAAAATCAATTTACTCAACTAGGAGAGCCCATAAGTGTCGTGTTTAATAGGCTCCTTCAAGATAATTACTCGATCACATATCCTGTGACCAAGCCTCTTGATGAATCCAAGCCCAAACTATCTTGGTACAAAGAAAATGAGTATTGTGAGTTTCATAAGATTAAAGGGCATACATTGAATAAATTTCAAGGCCTAAAAACATACATCTAGGATCTCATAGATCGAGATGATATACATGTGGATGCCAACACAACACCCTCGTCCAATGCTCAACTGAAAATATATCAAAACACTTTCCCTAAGCATAACCAAGGTCCTAGTATGTCAAACTCAAATCCCAGATCCAGTAACAACAATGATCAGAGTAACACCACAAATAACATCAGTTACAAGAATGTGTCATTTAATTATCAGGGCATAGTTATGCACATTGAGCAAGTAGAACCACAGGTGTCTATGATATGTGTAAAAGGGAAGGACCCGTAGTGTGTTGTTACCACCCGCCACAATTGCATCACTGTTCTTGGAGCCTCTACATCAACCCAGCCACCTCTTGTAAACTCCCAATATAATATTCTTGATTATCTAGGGAAGACTCCTACGCAAATATCCATTTTGTACATGCTCAAGTCTTCTCCTCTACACCAAGAAATGTTAACCAAAGCCTTATAGGATACCCACATCCCCAATGACATCGATCCTATTCAATTCCAAACATTGGTAGGACATCTCTCAGCCACTTATTAGCTCGGATTTAGTTAGGATGACATGCCTTGCATTGAATCCAACCACAACCATTCTCTCCACCTTGAGGTCCTTGTAAACTACCACAAAGTAAAAACAGTCTTGGTAGATAATGGCTATGCCCTGAATCTTTGCACATTAAAATTCATAAAACAAGTGGGATACACCCATGCTGACTTAAATAATCAAGTCATCACTATCAAGGTGTATGATAATGTAGAGCATGATTCCAAGGGGATAATATGTCTTCCAATTTAGGTTGGGCCCATTGTACAATACACTACCTATCACATCCTTGATCTGTAACTCTTCTACAATCTCCTCCTTGGTCATCCATGGATCGATGCCATGCAAGCCATTCCATCCATGTACCACCAATGTCTAAAATTCTCATTTAATGGGATGGAACTTACCATACATGCAGACCCATAACCATTTAAATATTGTCACTCATTAGAAGCTTATTTTCCTCATTCTCATTACTGCCCTAGAGTAGAAATGGGACCACTTCAAACATCATCATCACATTCATCTGCCAATGCACTAGCCACCACTTCATCCACTCCACCATCCACATCTGATTCCACCCTTACCAAGATCCAAATAATTGACAAGGGGTGTGGTGAATACAGAATGTGCATAGCTTTGAACATGGCAACTATGCCACCCTCACCACACACATATGGCCAACCTTCTCAAATTGCACCATAGGAAGAAGAGAAGATGATCACCTTAAGCTCCGAAAATGTGGGATCCAACACCTTCCGCTCCCCTGGGTTAAGGAAAGACACACCAAAAGATGACATGAACCAATGGGTATATTGTGAGGAACCTGGAACCTCCCCCCCTTTGAAATAATATTTCCAAGAGACCTATCCTTGGCCCTCTAAGTTTGAGGAGAAACACACTTATCAGGGAGGAGGCCTTGGTGTAGAAGAGCAAGGAAGATGACAATTGATAGACACTTTTGTGCATCCAATAAATTTTTGTTTGGGCTATGAAACCAAACAAAAGGGTCCTATGCCATCAACTAGTGCCTCTAACAATGTTAGTGTGGGCAACAGTTTCCTCGAAGACATACCAGAAGAATAATTCATTATACACAAGTATGATGATGTGGATCACGTAGACCTTTCCTCTATGTTTGAATTCCTATCTATCAACACCATCAGCCTATCCCTTCACCACCCTCAACTCATAGACTGGGACTGACATGGTAGCACACCTATCAAAACCTTTCCCTTAGTGGATATGTATGTACATCTTATGGGATTGGGGGAAGATGAACGCCCTAACCACAAAAGTAAAAAGAAGCAAAATAAAAAAGGGTCACCTAGTGAAAACCTCTCTAAGGTGCTTCTTGACTCAGAAAAAGTAAAAAAAAGGGGTGTATCTGACAGTGAAAACCTCAATGAGGTATTGGAAGATGGGGGTGTTCATCTTCCCCTCGTGGGAACTCAACTACCTAAACAATCATCCATTCTTGATCCTACTCTAGTAGTACATCACTTCGACATACATTCTAATGCAAAACCTGTCAAGCAAAAACTCAGGAAAATGCATCCTCAAGTAGCTCTACTAGTCAAGAAAGAGCTAGAAAAACTATTGGAAGTGGGATTCATAAGACCCATTGACTACTCTAAGTGGATCTCTAACATAGTGCTAGTTGCCAAACCAAATGAGAATATCAAGATTTGCACAGATTTCAAAGGCCTTAACAAAGCCTGTCCTAAGGAATATTTTCCCTTACCAAACATCGACATGTTGGTTGATTTACCTATAGGACATGAGGTGCTTTCCCTCATGGATGACTTCTCTGAATATAACCAAATCTATATTGCACCTGAAGATCAACATAAAGCATCCTTCACCACACCTTGGGACACATTCTGTTATAATGTCATGCCTTTTGGCCTCAAGAATTCTGGGAAACCTACCAACATGTCATGATAGTCATCTTGCATGACCTCATTCGCATCATAATGGAGGACTATGTTGATGATCTATTAGGGAAATCAAGAACAAGAGAAGAGCACCCAATAATCCTCAAGAAGATCTTTGAGTGTCTAGAGCACTATAAGCTATGTTTGAATCCTAAGAAATGTGTCTTTGGAGTCACATCAGGAAAATTATTGGGTTTCATCATCTCTAGAAGAGGCATAGGAGTTGAACCAAAAAAAGTCAAGGAAATCATGGACATGCCTCCACTGTGCAATCTAAAATAGTTAAGGAGCCTTCAAGGTAAGCTACAATCCATTCGACAGTTTATAGCTCAATTAGCTGATAAATGCCAATAATTCACTCATCTTTTGAAAAAGGATAATTCCTTGAAATGAAATCAATAGTGTCAACTTGGTTTCGACAAGATCAAAGAGTATTTGGCTCACCCACCCATCCTTGTGCCACCAATTTTAGGTAAACCACTCTTGTTGTATATTTTTTCCACTTCAGTTGCATCGGGGGCATTATTGGTGCAACATGATGAGTCATCAAAAGAATGAGTGATCTACTACATTAGCTAGACACTAGTAGGCTATGAGCTCAATTATTCCCTAATGGAAAAAGCTTGCTTAGATATGGTCATTAGCTCACAAAATCTTTGACACTATATCCTCAATCACTCAGTGAAGCTAATCTCCAAGGTTGATCCCCTCAAATATCTGTTATCCAGGACAACTCTAACTAGTCGCATGGCTAAGTTGGTTATGCTATTGAGCGAGTTCTATAAAGTATGTGGATAAAAAGGCTATTAATGGGCAAGTGATAGCAGATCAGCTGGCAAATGCTCCCTTGGTAGATGCCTATCCTTTGATAATAGTGTTTCCTGATGAAAGGGTATTCATAGTAATAGAAGCATCCATGTTGACACTATACTTTGATGGCTCATACACACACAATGGAGTGGGGGTAGGAATGTTGTTTTTCACCCCCAAGGTGATTATATCTTGAAGTCATTCAGGTTGGATTTTCTATGTACAAACAACATAGATGAATATGAGGCTCTATTCACTGGCCTTAGAATTGCAATCTAATGGCACATCACTCACTTGAGAGTCTTTGATGATTCCCAATTGATCATCAAATAGGTTAATGATGAGTTTTTGAAAGAAAAGATGATAATTTGTTTCCTTATAAGTGCATGGTGGATGACTTCAAAAAATACTTCACTTCTATTCAGTTTGACCAAATGCCAAGAGTGAAAAATAAAGTAGTTGATGTAATGGCTACCATTGGTTCCTTAATCGACATGCCAAAAGATCGAACAGAGTGCAAGTTCCTAGTCGAACAACTCTTAATTCCAGCTTACGATATCCCTAAGAGAAAAATGATGTGTGACATTGTAGGTCCTATGTCACCATGGTACCATGAAATTTATACCTACCTTCATGATAATATCTTACCTCCTAACCTTACACATACTCAATGAAAAATATTTCATCCAACACACATCCCATTACACTATCGTAGGTGATATGCTTTATCATCGTGGGTATGATAGAACCCTTCTCATGTGTCTAAATGAGACCAAAGCTCACACTGTGTTAACATAAGTTCATAGTGGTGTTTGTGGGGCCCTTTCAAATGACATGGCACTAGCTAAAATTATTCTCAGAGTGAGGTACTATTGGCCTAGACTAGAGCACGATTCTTGTGATTTTGTCAAGAAGTTCCTACATTTCCAACAACACGTGGATTTGATACATGCTCCTCCTCAAGATCTGCAGCCTCTCATAGCACCATGTCCCTTCTCTTAGTGGGGATTTGACTTAATCAAAAAGATATACCCTCCATCCTCTAATGGCTACACCTTCATAATCATTGCTACTGAGTACTTCACCAAGTGGGTGGAAGTAATGCGACTCTCTCAAATCACAGGTACTCAGATATCCAAATTCATCCTTTTCCATATTCTCTACAGATATGGAATCCCATCGACCATTATCATAGATAACGAAAAGCCATTCAAGAACCAAGCCATGAAACACATGTTTGAAACCTTCCACATCTAACACCATTGGTCTACGTCGTATTACCCCCAAGGTAATGGTCAAGTGGAGGCTACCAACAAAACTTTGGTTAAGATCCTTAAAAAGGTGGTTAACAATACTAGTTGAGATGGGTACCTTCATATCCATCCTGCCCTTTGGGCCTATCACACCTCCATCCACACTCCTAATGAAACCACTCCATATTCTCTCATTTATGGTACCAATTCCATCTTGCTGATTAAGGTTGAGATCCCCTCGCTACGAATATCTTTGAAGAATCTCATCAATGACGAAGATGCTTGGGTTGCAAGACTCAATCAGCTAGAACTCCTAGATGAAAAAAATATGAAAGCCTATAATCATCTTCAAGCATATCATAATCATCTTAAAATAAGTTACAACAAGAAGGTTTGTCCTCACCAGTTCAACATTGGTGATTTAGTTCTTAAGGAGAATCAGCGTACCAAGTAGGACTAAGATAAGAAAGGGAAATTTGAAGCAAATTGGTTGGGTCCTTATGTCATCACAATAAAATATTGATCTAGGGCATATATATTTTCCACACCTAAAGGAGAGCCCCTAGAGGATCCCATTAACATCATCCACTTGAAAAGGTTTTACACTTAAGTCAGCTGGGGTATCCTATCTCGCAAAAATACCAAAAAAATAAAAAAATTGTCAAAAGTACAAAAAATTGAAAAAAAATAAAATCTAAAAATAGTACAAAGAAATAATTTGTCCTATGGTGAAAACCACCATTGGTGGCACCTTGGATAAGTATGTTTGGTGAAAACCTAGTCACAAGCACCATTTGTAAAGGGATTAATCATTATCTACCTTGCATCTTAGTTACTTTATGCTTCTACCCATCCTGATCTCATATCCTATCGTCATATCGATCACATCCTCCCATTTGCATCTCTTCATCCTACCACTTGGTATATTATTGTTTAGCATTGGACAATATTTACCTGCTACCAATAATCCTAAGCTTTTATCCTAATCTGAGCTTGCTTAACCAGTCATTTTTGTCATTTCAGTCTTTTGCTTCCATCTAGGTGCCTTCACCGTGTCGGTCTTCATTTAGATCCCATCCTGTCATGTCAATATTTTGGTCTCATTTTTGTCATTTTTTTTTTGAACTACATTTCCCCTGCACTTTCCCATAGGTGAGGTTGATCATTTGATCCAACCTCGAGGATTTTTTTCTATCCAATCATCATTTTCCATCATTTGTCTCCATCGACCTCTTTATGTTTTTATTCATGGTCTTTTCTTGAACTACGAGGGCTCTACGCTTTCACATAGGCAAGGCTAATATCTAATCATCCCTCAAGCCCCTAGGTCATTAGGGTGTGTCAATCTTGTGTCTTATTTATCATCTCTAGTGTTATGTCATCAAGTATGTCCTTATCTAGTTGGTTCTTTACAAATGAGATCCACTAGTATCATCAAATTTGGTTAGTTTTGAATATCTTGTGTCACATCGATCTTTTAGTTTAGTATCCATCTTTGGTCTTAACATGATGCATCCTTCCTAATAGACCTCATCAATCCCATCCACCCTCTAGATCCTATGGAAAAGGACATTTGAAATTGATTATAGTATTTTGATACTTTTGGCTTTTGTTTATCATTTGAGCTTCCTATCATAACTTTCCAAGGCCGTCATGATCTACCATATCATGGTTTGTTTTGACTAGTAAACATAGAGGCGTATCTTGATCTTTCTATTTGTTGTTGTCTTCTTGGTTGTTCCATGTAGTACCCACCAAGACCCTTGCAATCTTGTGTTACGTTGGGGCATCCTTTTGTGCTTGTGGTTATCCCAATGCTTGGCCGGACCATAGTCTTCACGACTTTGGGGTGTTGGGATATTCTTCTTGTCTATTGTGTTTTTTTTATGCATTAGACACTAATCCGCCTCAGTTACATATACCCTAGTAGCTGGTGTCTAATGTTATAGCAAAAAACTAGTGCTTCAAAAATGGAAAATCACATTAGGATTGCATTTCATGTTCAATTCCACTACATTACATCTATATCTAGCCTATGACCTATGATTTTGGTTGTGAAAAAATTCACCTTCCATCCCCTCTTCTTCTTAGGATACCTATGGTTCTTGACATGTGTAGTTTCACACCCACCCTCCCTTGATTTTTTAATGATTATAAGGAAGTACTTACTAATAAAATAAAGCAAGTATGATACACCTACCATCAGCCCTCATCACCATGCAAACCCTTATTTACACTCATGTCCATGTTGCATTTCATTTATCTATTAGTGTTTGTAAGGAATTTAATTGCATCTCATCCCACATTCTAGGTTCATTGCGCTACATTTCATCCCATGTACTTTATCCACTCATATTAATTTTAAATTGATTAGATTAATCTTAATTGGTTATTCTAAGCATCTTAGGTTTGTTTTATCATTAATTCATTTCATTAATACATAACATACATCACCACCTGCATCACAAATTGTTAGATCCATATCCATAGCATATAATGTCACAAATAATCCATCACATCTTGCATCATAAAAATTAGCCATCATACATATCATCCATATCATCCATATAAGCATAAACATATAAATCATCATTAATATATACATACATCACATCGTAATGGCCATCCATAATAAAATCACATGCATACATATGAGAATCAATGAATCATCCATCACATGAACACAACATAGTGTCAATAAGGGTTGTCGCATATCATATAAATATCAAATACAATGTCCATCACATGATTCATAATAACATCAATCATATCATGAAAATACATATCCATCATATACATCGGTAATCATCAAATAAAATACAAGTACAAGGCTTTGAATCAGATGTGATCTATGTTACTCTGTACTATACACCCATCCTACACCTGTCAAAAACCTATATCTTGTCATCTATCCTCTATCCTATTTACTATGAGCTACCCACATCTGACCTCTGTGGTGATTCTAGCACTGGCCCTCTATGCAGAGGGGCCTCTTGATAGCTACTATACCCTCGGGTGTGTGTCCCTATTGAGTAGGACGGTGCTGGCATCTATGACGCCACTCTGATGTAGGGAGGTACCCGCTACGTGGTATCTAGCACTACTGTGAAGTAGGATTCCATATAGTAGCTAGTCTCCCTCATGTACTCATCTCTCTTTGCTGCTTGATACCTAGTTGAATCTCACTCTTCCCTATACCTATACCAAAATGTGAATATGGATCTCTTCTCCTATGCCCTTGCATCTTGTGCCAACTACAACTGACCAATCTCTTTCTACACTCGGGACACCTGATCTATCACTCTGTCCCTCTCCTCCTACACAGCCTGTACCTGTGCCTATGTGACATCCCTCTCTCTCTATAATGT
>VDFB02120497.1:0-20273 GCA_007258455.2 Sequoia sempervirens | reverse complement strand
TCTCTCTAGAACCAACCCTACATCCCCTGTCATCTGCTCAACTACCTCTACTTTGTCATGGAGCTCATCCCACTACCATATTAGCTTGGTCCACTCCTGTCTTAGCATGTTCCTCTCCCTCAACAGCCCCACCACCTGTCTCTTCAAATCCTCCTTATCTCTCTCCACCTCTACCAATGCTTGTGAAGATACTTGGTATGTCGATCCTCCAAGCTCTCGCTGTCCCCTTGCCTATAGTATGGTCACCTCAACCTATAGTCTATCTCACTCCCAACTCAACTTGACCAGCTCCCCATGCTCTCTCTGTCCCACTACCTCTAGTCGAGACACCTCTGCCTCCAGCCAAGTCACCTCTACTCACAAACCACCCACCTTGGCCTACAATCTATCCCTCTCTTCTTGTACCTCCTCTACATGTAGTGCTACCTCGTAGGCTAGGGTCCCGAAGTCTCTTTGTCCCTCTTCCCACACCCTGTCCACCTCTATATGCAACCTACTCACCTCAGCCACCAACCTACTCCTTGCAGCCTCTGAATCTCTGAGTCTTTGCTCTATAATCCACAGCCTCGCTAGGGCCCCTCTATTAGCATGACTAGGTCCTTTGATGGTGGTGGCACATAGGGTACTATGGCCAATGGATAAACCTCAGGAGCGTCTACCTCCATCACCTCCCCCTATGGATCGTCTCTCTCCTTAGCTACCTTGGCCTCCTCCTAGCCTCTACTCTGTTGTTCTCCCCTCCTCCTCACTCTCCTTTTTCGATCCTCTTTCTCCTCACCTACCTCAGCCTCCTCCTATCCTCTCCTTTGCTATCCTCCTCTCCTCCTCCACCTCCTCCTCCTTTGTCTCACTAGTCTTATCTCATCCTCTGGAATGATGGTGCATGCCTCTATAATCAGCTCCTCCATTATAATTTGTGCCAGTTGATGATGGGCCCACCATGCAGAGAACCTCACTGTCATCCATGCCTCTGCTCTCCCTTCTCTTTTGCCTAGGTAAGGTACCTTCTGAAGCTCCTCCCACTACTGTCTCACAAACTTGACAACAATTTGATCCCCCCATGGTCACTCTTGGTGATGCGTCTGAATTTTTGCAGTCTGTGAGGGATGTCCTGCTGAACTTTGAACTATCTTAGCACTCAGTCTGTCCTGTGTAGCTTCACTATGTAGGGCTCTCTCCTAACCAAATATGATACTATGTAGAAGTATCCTCTATGTATCTCTTCTTCCTCCCTCCATTTGGAGAACCGTCGCATCATGTATGACTTTTATACTATCTGATCCTCTTGTAAATCATCTAGCCTCCACCTCCACCAATCCAGATCGCCAGTGCCTTGATAATGAAAACTCCAATCGTACTCTGTCCCGTACCAATATGCTACTAGTAGTGTAGGATCTTGCCCCCTCCTATCACAACTCCTACTCTGGCCATATTGATTTTATCCTAGGCCCATACCTTTAAAAACGTCACCTATGTAAGGCTGAGTGCTCCCTGATAGCACACCACATTCATATCCATATATAATTGTGCCAACATGCATGGACCCCATGCAAACTCCCCCTCCCTTTCCTCAAAAATGTGTCTAACAACCTCCATGAACTTGAGGCTACAAAACCGTCCACTCATGTTTGGTAGCAAAATCTCGCTAATCAAACCACATAGGTATAATGGTAGTGGAGGTACTCCCAACCCTAAACACCTATACAGATCCAAAACCATCCCTTGAATTGGTAAGTCGTCTCTTCCAAAAATGACCCATAGGGTCCAGTCCAGCTCCTACCCCTCTGATCTCATCCAACTCACCAAATGGTCTTCTATTGGTATCCATAAAATCCTCCACACGTCCTCTAAGGTGATGATCATCTCCCATGTCAGGAGGTGGAATGTAGACGTCTCTAAATCCCATCACTCTATGAATGCTTTCAATAGCACTCGATGCGCTCTAACAGTAGGGTACCCCAGCATATGTAGCAACCCTGCTCGTGCTAGCACTACATAGTCCTCCCTATTCATCACCACTATCATTGCCTCCAAAACATTTGAAAGTCTCTACCATGTCTGCAAGCTCTCAAAATGCTACATTCACATCACACAACATGTCAATAATTTAAACAATCTCCTCATCTTTCCCTCTCTTTCACCTTATTTTCTTCCCTTGGGATTTTTTTTTGAATTTTCCACCCATTCAGAAAATTTGCTCAATTTTCCTATTTAACCCCCCTTTTTTCCTTTTCCTTTTGGGCGATTCGCCCAACTTGGACGAATGCACCCCTTTTTTTTTCATTCCTACCCTTCTTCACCCACTTGGGAAAGTCCACCTGTTAGATGGGCGAACCTGCCCATCACCATGGGATAGGTTAATTCGCCCATCTAATTACGGGTGAGTTCACCCACCCATTGGGCGACCCACCCTTGGGACAGGTGAGTGCGCTCGCCATGGGTGAACCTACCCGACGATAGGCAAGTCCACCTGCCAGTAGGTGAGCCCACCCATCTCCCCTAGGTGGATGCTTTTGCTCGTCTGGTGGGCACCCTCACCCATTCGATGGGTACCACTCACCTCTATAGATGAGCGAGTCTGCCCATCTAGTGGGCAGATCCGCCTGCCTCTTTGGTGGGCGATTCTGCCCGGTGGATGGGCGGACCCGCTAGCACCCCATCACGAGCGACCTTTCCCATAAGATGGGCACATTCGCCCATTTGATGGGAAGATTCACCCATCTCATGGGAACGATCGCCCATTCGCTCACTCTATCCCCTATTTTGGGTGGATTTTCCCACTTTATGGGCAAGTTTTCCCTCTTCAGGAAATTTTTTTTAGGTGCATTTTCCCCTTAAATAGGTGAATGCACCTTGCCTTCCCCACTACCTCTAAACAGGTGATTCTGCCACCTACCCATTTTACTAACCTACCCAAACCCCGAAACCCATGTCTTCAAAATGCATAAAATTCAAAAACATAATAAAATTTGCTTAAAATCACAAAGAGGGATTTGGGACTAACCTAGCATGGAACCACATGCTCGTGGTAGAACCATCGTACCTCATCCCCCTTGTGGATAATATCATCATTGTACTCCTCGACCATCCTCATCACCTTCTTCTTCTCCTCGCTCTCTCTCACTCAACTCCTAGCTGTGCAAATGAGGAATAGAAATTCTTAAAATTACTATATGTAGCTTTCCCCTCACTTTTTTAACCTCTTTTAAGTTTAGGGTATTTTTACCCTTTATTTAACCACTTTTTCATTTAACTAATCCTCTAACTTTTGCAGACCGTCATTTGCACACCGTGTGTCCATTTGACTCCGTTCAAAGCCAATCTTCATGGTTTTTTGAGCTCCATCCAATTGTACCCTCTATTTCCTTATATCAAGAAGTCATCTAGGGACCCTTTTTCTTCCTGAACCACCCTCTTGAGGGGGCATATCCTACCATTTTCCTCCATTCCTCTATCATAGTCACTTTTTTGTGAGAATGGGGCATCTCCCTTCATTTCCCACCATCTAGGTAGCTTACGCAACTTCTCCCACATTGGGGCATCATTTTCTAGTCATTTCCTCTATAGATCATCCACATTTTATTTTTCTTCGAAACACTATTATTCTAACAATATTTCGAAGAGGGTAAAATGGTAGATATCCAAATTTGACCACTCCCATATGGTCAAATTTGTCCCCTTTATTCGTTTATTTCATATTCCCCATCGATATTAATTAAATGATTTATTTAATTAATATTTCCCTTTTCCTAAGGTTCCTAAAGTATTTAATAATTAAATAATTTACCTTTCATCCCTTCCTCTCTAAATTAAATAAATATAACAATTCATTTAATTTAGTCATTTGGCCTTTTGAATTTAAATTAATTTAAAATTCCCTCTTTTCTCTCTCCTTGTCACATCCTCCATAATCCCCCTTTAATCTGGATTAGTTTAATCCATGATTAAGATGTGCACACCTTTAATTAGGATTAATGTCACATCCTCCATATCTTGCAACTTGCCTCTAATCTTTCATTAGACTCCTTAATCACCTATTTGCACAACCTTAATATAATCATCATGCCTTTTATGGCATACCTCCAAGTCAACCATCATAAATAATTTCTTCATTTATCTAAGACAACCTCTTCCCCATGTGAATTAAAAATTCACATTTATTACTCCAAGGCTCTCCTCTTCCTCATGTAGGTTGTTGAGGAATTCTAAAATTTCTCATGTGTCACATCTCCCACATGGGGACAAGGACCACATTTATGAAGAGACCTTGTCATATCCCCAAGGCACTTCCAAGTACCTTCCCATCATGTGAATTAAAAATTCACATTTATTCCTCCAAGGTTTCTCTATTTCCCATGAGGATTATTGAGGAATTCTAAAATTCGTCATGTATCACATCCTTCCCACATGGGGACAAGAACTTCCTTTTTGAGGAAATATTTCCCCAATGCCTAGGTAATTTAAAATACCTCCACATCACATGCCCCTTTTACACCTCATTGCCACATAGCAAGATGTGAGGGCTTGTGAGTCCTCAACTCACCATAACCCTTCATCTTGTCCATGGTGGCTAAATCCTAGCCCTCCATTTTTCTAGAGACTTTTCCCCTAAAATTGAGGATTTTGGCCTCATTTTCATTCATTCACTTTAGCATCCACTCAAGCATTCAAGCATTCAAGCTCTTGCATCCACTATTTTTGCAATCTTCAAGTTCACCTTGCATTCATTTTTATACACTTATCCAATACCAAATTCCATAATTGCATCCTTCATTGCACATAGATCATTTTGCATATAGTTTTAGGTGATTTTCTATCAAAGGAGCACACAAGAAATCAAATCCAAAGGTCCAACCAACCAATTGACTTGGGAAAGGTAAAATCTTTGTTTCCTCTTTATTTTGTTCAAGTCTAACTAGGCTAATCTTGAGGTGTTGTATTGTGTTCTACTTCCTTTTGCATTTCATTTGTTTTGCATCATTTAGGGATGGAAAACACACTGGAAACACATATAACACATTACCATGTGTTCTAGTTGTTTTCGTTGGAGATTTCTTATGTCCTTACCATAGGTCGAAGGGACTATTAGTTGGCTGGGTCAGGATACTAGAGAGCATGATCACTCAGGGGATCAGATATGCATGGGGTTCTTGCATGTTAGCACACCTATACCATAATCTGCATCAGGTGGTATGCCTTGAAGATGTGAGTCTATCATTTGGGGTGACACTGCTGTAGATTTGGGCTTGGAAGCATATAACCATTACTTGTCCTATGGCGGATAGATATCATCCAGTTGGCATGCCTATGTCTTTGGATACATAGGTCTAGTTGTCCAATACAAGCTGAGAAAATTGGAGTATTGGAGGCATGTTCTTAATGATTTGGATACCATCACATGGAGACCATACTTAGATTGCAAGTAGTGGCTTGAGAATGATATTGAGATGCCATATGTTTTCATTGCAAGGTACCTGATTGGTCGGACACCATTTGTTATTGAGATATTTCTACTTATGAGAGTGCTTCAACAATATGGCCAAGTCCAGGTTATGCCCCAAGGAGTTTCCTTATATGTGCGAAGATGACAAGATATTTCAGAGTGGGGACCCGTGCTATCCTATGACGTAGTTTGCAAGGAGTACTTTGGGTTACAACCACATTTATGGGATTATTGTCCATAGATCACTGATGCGTTGATGATAGATGAGTTTGCTCAATATTTCTACACACACATTGTACCGAGGATATTAAGTCCAAATAAGCTAGCACCAACATTGAATGATGATGAGAGAGAACCACAACAGGCTACAAGATGGAGGAGGGATGGGGGAGATCATGATGAGGAGGAGGGGTATGACAGGGATGGAGGCGATGATGGCAGGGATGGTGGAGATGCAGGTGGGTGAGAGATACTAGATTTCAAGGTACCTCAGAGGAGATCTGTAGTTCCCTCAGTACAACAACAAGGACGGCCTTCTTAAATTTAGATTTGTGTGCCTTCTTGTCAGCAACAAGCACATATAGACACCTTCCAGGAACAGGTTTAGAGTTTACAGGGACAACTAGCACAAGCACAAGCACAAATTTCCTCTCAGACAATAGAGAGAGATGAGGCTAGATAGAGATGTGAGATGCATAGGCCTTAGCTAAGAGGTTACAGAGAGTGTCTGAGGGGACCACCATAGGGGATATGCTTAGGGAGGTGCGACATTCAGCTAGAGAGGTAGAGTACTATAGGCTACAGTACTATGAGGTAGTTCCTTCAGAGTGGCATGCCTCTAGCTATGCACAATTCTCTAGTGCCAGATCAAGTCAGAGTCATTCTTGGACTACAAGTAGGGGTGTGACTAGGCCACCTCCCAGAGATCCATCAGGTAGGGATCTAGGTACACATCCATCTAGTGGTGGAGTAGTAGGAATAGTGAGGCCTACATTGTCTAGGGGGAGCAACACATAGCCTTTGTGTTCACATTTGATGTATTGAAATGTGATGTATTCACTTGTTCAGTGGAGGACTTTATGACCTTCTACCATGTTATTGATTTATCTTTCCACATTTTGGGATATCATTGTACACTTGACATTGATTATTTTGAGATTATATGAGATGCAACAAATATTATATATGTTGTCTATATGCTTTTATGATGAATGTTTATGGTGACTACATTTGATTTTCATTTTATATGCTATGCAATGTCTATTTGATTATTCCATGGTTGTGTATGGATGCAATGATGAAAATTATGATGAATGGATTATGATGTTATATATCTTTATGGATAATGCTTTATGCTATATGAGATGGATTTGATTATGCAAATGAGATGTGATGCACCTTTTTTTTTTAATGCAAATATATGATCTATTGCATGGATGGATGTATGATATGATAATGCTTATGCAACTAAATGTGAATGATATTGTTTTTGTTAATGTCAAATGTACTCCATCCTTGAATGAGATAGATAATATCATTTTGAAATTAGCTAGCCTTGAAAAAACTAAAATGCACATGTAAAACTAACACTAGTAAACAAACAACAATATATGACTAAATAAACTACTAAAAATTGCATATAAATGACTAATTTTAGTCACGTGACTATTAGTAGTTTAGTTGTAGTCATTTATAATGTGACCAAATTTATGACTAAACTATTTGTCATTTATTTAGTTATTGATTTTTAGTCATTGATTTGGTAATTGATTTAGTCATTGATTAAGTCATTGATTTAGTCATTGATTTAGTCATTAATTTAGTCATTTATTTAGTCACTGTAGTGATTTATTTAGTCATTAATTTAGTCATATATTTAGTCATTGATTGTTGTTAACTGGTCATTTATTTAGTCATGGGAGTCATTTATTTAGTCATTGTAGTCATTTATTTAGTCATTTTCTAGTCATTTATTTAGTCATTTATGGATTAATACTTTCAGATGTGTATGTAAACTCTTATGTTTGAAGAATGCAAATTTTGTTGTGATTGAAAGATATAAAACTTGAAAGCTCTTATGTTAAATTAAATTGAAACAATCATAAGACTTCATCAAATCTTCTCAAAGGATTGAAATAGCAATATTGGAAAATAATTCACTTATATTCAAATTGTACATAAAATATGTTACAAAGAACTCTATATATAGAGTTTTGAAGACAAAATCCTTCACAACATGCAGACTACTGATTTATTATGCTTTTAAAACTAAAAAACCTAAAGCTAAAGCTAAAAAGCCATCGGTGTGAATGTATGTCTTTAGTGATGTCATTTTTGTACATGGGGTGGGTTGTAAATGTATCTAGAAGGAACTAATTTTGCATTTTCTCCTTGCTTTGTACCTGTTTACAATACAAAAATTAAAATTTGTTAATATTTTCAAAAAAATTATAAAAATTTGAAATATGAAAAATAAAGTGGGATGATAAGGAATGTCACAACAATAATATGAATAAAGTGGGATGATGGGAACAATAGATCTGCAAAAAAAATAATAATCAAATATTCAAAAATCACTTGAACAACCATCATATTCTGAAGAATACAAATCCCTTGCCACATTTTATTGGTGGGAATTTTTTCCATTGCTTCTATGTAGGAAAGGAACAACCCCGTTAGAAAATGTGAATTTAACCTAGCTAGTCAATTTCTATTCAACACATGCAAAACTCAAGAAAAAATAACAAAGTAAAAATTTGGGGATTTTTTACTTGCCACTTTGGAATCTTCATTGTAACCTGATTGTAACCTTCCAAATGGAATTTGCAAGGAAAAGGTCATGCAGTTCGTGGTATAAAACATCTGGCTACATAGTGAAATCTCAAATCTTGAGTCAAATATACAATATTCAATTTCTAAGATCATCCACATCTTGGCTTCATATTGGAATTTTAATTACTATGCATAATTATCAAAATGTCTAAGACTAATACTTGACAGATTTACTTGAATTTGATTTACCATTTGTCCCTTAGCTGATAGGGAATACTATGTTTCTCTATATAGAAAACATTCTATAGAAGATGGTTGTGATAAGTGGACAACCAACTAGACAAATGCATATTTGAATTCTATGAAATCTTGATAACCTACATCAAAGCCAATAAATAATATATTTAAATGCAATGCAAGTGATATAGGAGAATAAAACCATATATGTGCTGAGAATTTTTTTAAGAAGTTCTTTAGAAATCTTTTACTTTTGAAAAAAAGTTGTTGATAATAGACACCTATTGTTGCTTCTTGTTACAAAGATATACCATGATTTAGGAATTCTAAATTCAAACACAAAACATAAGTTTGAAAATGATAAGCAGTATAATTTAATTCTAAAATTCAATCCTTAATCAGGAGACTGAAAAATTCTAGACCTCTCTGATGGCGTGGTCCTTTTCAAAGGGAAAAAGGGCAACGATTTAATCCCCGCTACTATTGATTTCAGCTCCTAAAAACTCTTCCTCATTGGTATTCACCTTTCACTTCTCCAATTTGGTGAGCTACAACCTAAAATAAGGTTTTGACGAGGGTTTTAGAGTTTTTTTTTAACACAAAAAAGAGGATCAAATGTAAATATTAATCCAAGATAAAGTATCAAATAAAACCCATAAATTATTGAAGCCAAGGAAGTAATTATAAAGTTGTGTAGCAACAAACCAAGTAACATGCTTATAATATCTAGATTTACTCAAAGGAACATTGATTTTGATGCCTCACTTCTTCCTCCTCTTAAGGAGTGTAGGTCATTCTCTATTTTGAATATCTTTTAGATCTATTATGGGGTTTTCCTCTTAATCCTACTACAACTTGGCATTTTAAGTCCAAAAAGATTGTATATATCCAGGTACTTGGCAGCCTTAATGAGATCAAACAAGGTATTTTCTATTTGAATTAGGACTAAAGTACTAATTGATAGGTTGATTGAAAAACATCTATAGCTTTCAAATAGTATCACATTTTTTGAATCCAAAACATGTGCCATATTCTATACTTAGCATACTATAGGATTAAAAAAAAAAAAATTCCATCAAGTTTTGACCAAGTTAAAGTGGTCAGAATTACGAGTTTTTATATTTTTTAAAATTTGTAATAAAAAATTCATAATTAATTATTTACTTGGAAAAAAATTACAAAAAAATATGCATCACATCGATACATGAGTCCTCTACTTATATACAAAATCTTATAAAAAAATATTATCATTTTATTGTCGTTAGGGTGATCAGACAGACACCTACTTCTTATTTTTTCCCTGAAATTTAAGTACTACTACATTGAAATTTCAAATTTTCACCAAAAAGATTTTTTTGTTTTAAATAAACCTAGTAGTTTAGAAACTACATTCAATTTGTTACAGATTCTATTCTTACATATTTTTGAAATAATATAGACAACTTATTCAAATTTTTACATTTGCCTAACTCTGATTTTTTTAATTTTTTTCCCACTTAAGGGCCTATTTTTTCCATTATAATCTTGCACATACCCATAATATCATATTATATTATATTATAATACAACCCAATCCTTCAATTTGAAATATTTTTTTTAATTATCCACTTTGATATTATATTGTCTAATTTTTATTTGTATGACTAATTATTTAGTCATTTTTATTTGTGGAATGTAAATGTTAAATTTTTTTATAAAATATGTGAAGGCTTTAAGACTGCACCGAGAGGCAATTTCTTCCATGCAATAGGTATTTTTGGTACACCAAGCAACCTAGGTGGCCAAATGGGCCATTTAGGTAGGGCTCCCATGAGGGGGGCTTAAGCTCTATGGATTATGATCAAATTCAAAAAAAAAAAAGAATAGAGGAGTAATAGTCATTTATTTAGTCATTTTTATCTGTCTAATATTAGTCATTTATTTAGTCATTTTTATTTGTTTAATATTAGTCATTTAGTTGTGATTTTACTCGATGACCAAATTAGTCATTTATTTGCCAGATTCTACTAGTGTTAGCCATGTGACTAAAATTTCTAGTCACATAGTCATTTATTTGCAAAATTCTACTAGTGTAATATGGATGCAATCTAGCTTAACCATGCAAATCTAAATATGCAATGTTGTCATCATGTTAGCCGATTTGCTATGCTTGGTATCATCATTGAGTTTTTAATATGTTGAAAGTTAGTACAAACATCAATGGTATAATTAGACCATGATGACCTAAGTACAACTTCCATTGATTTTTGATATTGCAAGGTAATACAAGCATCTAGGCATAACTGGACTAAGATGACTTGAGTATCGCTTGCATAAACAAAAAAGAGTTAATCCTTTTCCTATGCAAATCTAGAATGTGATTAATGATACTTTGTAGAGCATGTACCACCATAGATTTACATAGTAGTAATGATCAACTCACAGACAGTAGACAAAGAAAAATATCATACTTGATCATAGCTTCTTTATTCGATGACATCCTTGAGTCACTCCAAAGAAATGATAGCAAAAAATAAAGATACAACAGTTGAACATTCATGCTAAAGTGATTAAACCATGATTTAGAAGAACATCATCTTGTGAGATTTGGTTTTGAATGATATTGTTGTTGATTTGGATGGTTGATTTTTCTAAGAATTGTGATTTGATGTTCAATGTTGAGTTTCCATTGTGATTGTTATGTTTGCTATGTTGTCTTACTATTGCTTGCTTGTCTATTGTGTTTAAGCTCAAAGTAGATTGCCCCTAGTGAGTTCAAGATTTTTCCCTTGATGAGACCAACCATTTATTATGAATATGCACAATGATCACCAAGCCAAGGTGAAACACGACCGTGATACCCGGATAGGTACATGAGGTTTGTATGATGGATAGGCATAATGGTAGTGAAAAGAAAATGACCGACACACGCATTCCACTAGATGGAAAAGCTAATCTATCACAAATAGCGCCTAGTACCAAGTTTTCACTACTTGTTTTTATTGCACATTTTCTTATTTTATAATTTTTTTGTTGTCTCCAAGATGCCTGTTTGCTAGGTTTTCATCAAGGTAACATTTTTTTTATTTTTTATTTTTCTGTATTTTTTCCTTTTTTACTTTTTTTAAATTTTTGCTTTTTTGCTTTTTTGGATTTTTTCTTTTTTTTTTTCTTTTTTTCTTTTTAATCATGCACTGGATGAGTTATGTATAAAAAATATTGAATAAATTTTGCAATTTATTTATAAGTAGAAGAATTACAGATTACTAATTAAATAACTTTTAATTAATTAAATTCTCTAGACCAAATTTAAGTGTATACTTTTTGCCCCTCTTTGAAGTGATGTGTTCGCAACAGATTGCTTCAAAAAAAAATTTGTTGATAGTGCTGATAAATTTTTTGATATGCTCCAGACGTTGATTTTCAAGTGATGATGCAAGTATGCCCCCTCAGGAGATAAATCGAGAAATTTTTGAATTTTTTATGATTTTCTAATGATTTTAAAATTTTATGACATTGAGATGATTTATCTCCCAATAAAGAATAATTATCCTGCCTTTTGATTAATTGATGCCCTATTTGAAAAATAAAAACAATCCCACTTAATTACCCTCCAATTACCCCTTTAAAAGATAACAAGATGAAAAAGTAAGATCATTGTAATTCACTTGCAATTGGAGATTTGAGTTGATTGAGCATTGGAGCATAATAGTGATCCCATACCAAACCCACTGATTTGAGAGAGTGTGACAACAAAATCATTTGGCTACGTATGGACCTCTGATACGTACCCTAAGAAACCTCTTTTTCAAATTTAAATTTGTTTTTTCCACATTTTTTATGTTTTGAAATCTGTTGAAATGCGTTTTATCACATCTAAGGCCTGATTTAGCACATTGAATTTTTTAGCACATTTGTTTCCTGTCTTAGCGCATAGGTGAAATTTTTATCCCTACAAAGTTTTAGTGCATTGATGTTATGAAATTGCACATTGATTTAATGTTTTAGCACATCTATTAATTTAGCGCATTTGTGTCATCCAATAGCGCATATGTTGTTTGATTTAGCACAATTAGGGTTTCACGCATTTAGGTGATGATTTAGTGCATTTATTGACTGTTATAATGCATTTGGTAGTTTAGTGCATTGGATGACTGTTGTGGCACATTGATGGAATTTGATGGCACATCCATAGATATAGCCCATGGATGCATTGTTTTGGTGCATTGACACCAGAATTTAGGAATGTTGATTTACCTCCTTGTTTTTTATGGTTGATGACCACATCAACCGTTGTTTTGATGATGTTTGATGGGATAGTTGATGATTGACCTCATGATAGGTGAGGATCAATGATAGGATAAATGATGATTGACCTCTTGATAAATGAGAGTCGATGATAAATGCTCTACAAAATTTGATCGAAATCTCATTTGAACTAATTTGATTGATTGATAGGTTGATTAATAAAATGTTGATTTGCGATATGCCATGATGATAGGAGGATTTGAGAGTTTTTCAATCTTAGGAGCACTTCTTGAAGACCTAGGACATGATTCCATGTCTACTACAAGTGGATTTGGATGTGATTTGATGATGTGGTCTGACTTCTTTGATTAGCATGCCCTAGTATAGGATTAATAGGGGACTATTGACTGCATTAGTTGAGAGGTGGAATAGTGACCACAACACTTTCCCTTTGGCCACTGGGGAGATGACAGTTACGCCAGAGGAAGTGTACCAGATATTAGGCTTTCCCATTTTTTGAGAGCTTGTCATGTATGATCATATAGAGTAGGGAGGTACAAATGCACTAAGGAGGTTTTTTCATGATGATGGGATTAGCGGGTGGGTATGTGCAGGATCATGATGGGCCAAAAAGTGGTAATATGATGGGTGTGTGGCTGACGACTATCTTTTTACCCAAAATTGATGAAACAAAAAGGGTTTTTAAAGGATATTATCAACTTTCCACCGATATAAATTATGCTTTACTTTGAATTTAATAAGTAATTATTATTCATTTTCTATTCAAATTATGACTAAAGTCCTAATTGATAGGCTGATTGAAAAACATCTATAGCTTTCAAACAATATCACTTTTTGAATCCAAAACATCGTCAATTCTATGCTTCACATACTATGGGATTAAAAAGAAAAATTGACTTTCATGAAGTTTTGACCCAGAAGTTAAGATTGAATTAGGACATCGCAGTTTTTATATTTTTTAAAAAATTGTAATAAAATTAATAATTAATTATTTACTAGAAAAAAAATTACAAAAATATGCATCAAATTGGGGCATGAGTCCTCTAATTATATCTAAAATATTATAAAAAATATTATCATTTTATTGTGGTTAGGGTGGTTAGACAAACACCTACTTCTTATTTTTTCCCTAAATTTAAGTACCACTGCATTGAAATTTCAAATTTTCACCAAATAGATTTTCTTTTATTTAAAACAAACCTAGTAGTTTAGAAACTACATTCAATTTTCTACAGATTCTATTCTTACATATTTTTGAAATAATATAGATAACTTATTCAAATTTTTACGTCAAGTTTCCTAATTTTGATTTTTCTGAATTTTTTGCCACTTAAGGGCCTATTTTTTCCATGATGATCCTGCACATAACCGGGTATGAGATCCCATTGCAGGAGATGGTTGATTCGTATTAGCCATTACCATGTGTTCTAGCGAGTTTCATTGGAGGTTTCTTATGTCTCGACCGTAGGTCGAAGGGACTATTAGTTGGCTGGGGGAGGAAACTGGAGAGCATGATCACTCGAGGGATCAAATATGCATGGGGTTCTTGCATGTTAACACACTTATATCATGATCTACATCATGTGGTATACCTTGGGGCTACGAGTCTATCAGCGGGGGTGATTGCTGCAGATTTGGGCTTAGGAGCATATAGCTATCACACGTCCTATGGCAGATAAAGATTGTCCAGTTGGCAAGTCCTATGTCTTTGGATACACAGGTCCAATTGTCTAGCACAAGTTGGGAAAATTTTAGTATTGGCAGCATGTTCTCGATTATTTGGATACCATCACATGGTGACCATACTTAGATTACAAGCAGTGTCTTGAGGATGATATTGAGATGCCATATATTTTCACTGCGAGGTACCTGATTGGTCAGACATTGTTTGCTATCGAGAGATTCCTACTTATGAGAGTGCTTCGATAGTATGGCCGAGTTTAGGTTATGCCCTAGGGAGTTGCCTTATATGCGCAGAGATGACAGGATATTTCAGAGTGGGGACCCATGCTATCCTATGATGCAGCTTGCAAGGATTACTTTGGATTACAGCCACAAATATGGGATTGTTGTCCATAGATCGTTGATGCTTTGATGACAGATGAGTTTGCTCAGTATTTCCACATACTTGTTGTACCAAGGATATCGAGTCTTGATCAGCCAATACCAACTTTCAATGATGATGAGAGAGCATCACCGCATGCATCGAGATAAAGGAGGGATGGGGGAGATAGTAGTGAGGAGGAGGGAGATGGTGGCAGAGATGGAGGAGATGGTGGGGATGTAGGCAGACAAGTGCTGGATTTTAGAGTACCTCAAAGGAGGATATCTGTAGTTCTCTCAAAACAACAATAGGGAGGACCATCCCAGATTCAGATTTGTGTGCCTTCCTGTCAGCAACAGGCACAAATAGATTCCCTACAGTCAGAGGTGCAGAGTATATAGGGACAGTTAGCTCAAGCATAGACATAGATTTCCTCTTCAATACCAGAGAGAGACAGAGATGTGAGCAGGTAGAGGCCCTAGCTGAGAGGTTACAGAGAGTGTCTGAGGGGACCACCATAGGGGATATGCTCAGAGAGGTTTGACATTCAGCTATGGTACTATGAGGTAGTTCCTATAGAGCAGAATGCCCCTAGCTATGCAAAGTCTGTCAATTCCAGATCAGGTCAAAGTCATTCTCAGACTACGAGTAGGGTTGTGACTGGGCCACCTCCTAGAGATCCATCAGGTAGGGATCTAAGTGCAAGTCCATTTGGTGGTGCAACAAGAGGCTCAGTGAGGCCTACATTGTCTGGGGGGAGTAGAACATAGTTATTTTTCTCATATTTGATGTATTAGCACTTGATGATGTATCTCTCTATATTTTGTGATATCTTTGTACACTTGACATTGATTATTTTGGGATTATACATGAGATGCAATGGATACTATTGATCTATATGTTGTCCTTTTTGTTAGAATTAGGTGTTGTACACCTTGCATAATCATTTATATTGTTTTATTTATTTATTATGTGTGTGGTGCACCTAGGGGTTTCTAGGTGAATGTGCATCACAAGGAGTTATAATGTTGGGGCCACTTTGTTGTATGTAACATTGGGACATGTAATTGTCAAATGTAATTATTTAATATTGGGGAATAATAATAAAATAATAAAGTACCCAATATTAAATGTGGGGTCACATGATGTTGTATGGTTTTGGGCACATGGTTTATGTAATACCACTTGGTGGTTTTGTGGGAGCTTGTTTCTATAAAAGCAACCACATGGGTAGTTGTTTAGGGTTGGATCAAAAGTTGGTCAAGGTTGAGCTTGTGCACGTGTGAGGGTTTGAAGCATGGCATGGGATGTGTGTGGATTCATGCTTGGTCACTGGAATGCATGGATAGCTTGTGCTTCGAGAAGTGGTGTTCCTTAGGTCTCTACTTGAGATGCTTATTGTAATGGGTTTTCATTGCTGAATAATACATGGAGTGTGGATGCTTTTGGAGGCTGGGTTTTTCCCTCTTGAGGGTTTTCCCAGATTTGGGTTATGTGGAAATTGCCATTCTATGGCTACATAGTTTTCCCTTACACTTTTATGATGAATATACTTATGATGAATGCATTTGACTCTTGTTTTATTTGTTATGTGATGTTTATATGATTATGCCATGGTTGTGTATGGATGCAATGATGAAATGATGATGCATGGATTATGCTTCTATATATCTTATGGATGATGCTTTATGCTATATGAGATGGATTTGATTATACAAATGAGATGTGATGCACCTTATTTTCTTTTCTTTTTTGTATTTTCTAATGCCAATATATGATATAATGCATAGATGGATGTATGATATGATAATGCTTTATAATGCATGTATGATGTGACAATGATTATGCAAATACATTTGAATGATCTTTGTTTTTGTTAATGTCAAATGTACTCAATCCTTTAATGAAAGAGAGAAAATAATTTTGAAGTTTTACAGCCTTGGAAAATCTAAAATGTAGATGCAAATCTAATATGGATGCAATTAATCCTAACCATGTATATCTAGATATGCAAAGCTATCATCTTTTCATCTGATATTTTGTGCTTGGTATCATCATTGAGATTTTAATATGTTGAAAGTTAGTACCAACATCGATGGTATACTTAGACCATGATGACTTGAGTACAACTTCCATTGATCTTTGATATTGCAAGATAACACAAGCATCTAGGCATGATTGAATCGAGATGACCTAAGTACTGCTTGTGTAAATAGACAAGAGTTAATCCTTTTCCTATGAAAATATGCAATGTCATCAATGATACTTTGTAGAGCATGTCCCACAACAAACTTACATAGTACTAATGATCAACTCATAGACAACAGACAAAGAAAAATATCATACTCGATCATGGATTCTCTAGTCCATGATATCCTTGAGTTGCTCTTGTGAAATGATAACAAAAATCAAGATACAATAGTTGAACATTCATGCCAAAGTGATTAAACTAGGATTCAAAAGAACATCGTCTAGTGATATTTTCATTTTTGATTGATCTTGTTGTTGATTTGGATGGTTGGTTTAAGAAAGATTCTGATCTGATGTTCAATGTTGAGTTTCGCTATGATCGTTATGTTTGGTATGTTGTCTGACTATTGTTTTTCTATTTGTTTAAGCTCAAAGTAGATTGCCTCCAGTGAGTTCAAGATTTCTTCCCCAATGAGACCAACCATTTATTATGGATATGCACAATGATTTCCAAGCCAAGGTGAAACACGACCATGACAGCCAAATATGTACATTAGGTTCGTATGATGGACAAGCATAATGGTGGCGAAAAGCGGATGACCAAAACACATGTTCCACTAGATGGAAAAGCTAATCTATCAAAAATAGTGCTTGGTACTAGGTTATCACTACTTGTTTTTATTGCACTTTTTTTTTTTTTTATGATTTTTATTTTTTGTCACCAAGATGCATGTTTGCCAGGTTTTCATCAAGGTAACGATTTTTTTGATTTTTCATTTTATTTGTATGTTTTACTTTTTTACTCTTTTTTTTTGAATTTTTCATCTTTTTTGCTTTTTTTGGATTTTTTGTTGTTTTTCTTTTTTGGATTTTTTTCTTTCTAACCATGCACTGGATGAGTTATGTATAATTTTTTTTTGAGATGAAGGTTTTTGATAGATTCCTCAAATAGATCCCCTTCAGGTGTAGATAACTGATAGGCTCCAGATCCATATACTAATACAAAGACAAAAGGACCTAGCTAATTAGGTTCAAATTTTCCTTTCATTTTCCAATCTTGTTGATTGCAAGGATTCTCTTTTAGGACCAAGTCGCCAACCTAAAATTTTCTTGGTTTTACCTTGTGGTTATAACTCCTTAACATTATTTCTTGATAGGATTTCAAATGATCAACAACATGTTGATGACATTCATTTAACAATTCCAACTCTTGTAGTCTAGATACTCTACAGTCTTCCTCTAAAATGATTCCTCTCAATGGCACCTGGAGTGAAGGTAACCCAACCTCAATAGGTAAAATGGCTTATGATCCATATACAAGGGCATATGGTGTGGCTCCTATAGGGGTGTGGATGCTAGTACAGTATGCCCACAAAGTAGGGTTTAGTTGAACATGCTAGTCACATCCAAGCTCATTTATAGTTTTCTTCAAGATTTCCAAAATGGTATTATTTGAGGTGTCTGCTTGGCCATTCCCTTAAGGGTAATAGGGTGTGGAAGATCAATGCTAGATATGGAATTTTTCACAAAGTTCTTGTGCATCCTAGTTTTTGAAGGGTCTACCATTGTCGGTGACAATGGAGCTAGGGATGTCATCCTCACATATAATGTAGTTTAGGAAGAAAGAGGAAATTTTTTTACCAGTGATGGTGGTTAATGGGACAAATTCAATCAAATTTTTGAAATACTTTGTGGTTGTGATTATGAATTTATGTCCATTAGAGGAAGATGGATGAATCTTACCTACCAGATCAAGTCCCCATTGACAGAAATTCCAGGTTGATGTGAATGGTTGTAGCTCCTGTGTTGGTGCATGTATGAGGTTTCCATGGACTTGACACTTCTTGCACTTCTTCACAAATTGAAAAAAATATTTCTCCATGTTTAGCTAATAATATCCCAAGCGTAGGAGTTTCTTAGCTAGATTAAGACTAATTGAATGAGTACCACAAATACCTTTATGAACTTCTCGTAAAGCAGTATCAGATTCGTCATGTTCAAGAAATCAAAGGACAATACCATCGAGAACTCATCGATAAAGTGTATTAGCTATCAGTGTGTGTCGGGCTGCTTGATGGATAAAGTTGCATTTGTGGTTTTAGGGTAGATCAGGTTGAAGGGTATTGTCTCTCAAATAGGTATAAATTTTCCCATAGATTGAAGAATCAACATCGAATAGATGGTACACAACTTGGGATTCAGGATTGTCATAGGATGGATTAAACCATTGTTCCACCATGAATTCATAATGACTTTATTTTTTTGGTATTTGTAAAAGAGAAGTAATGGTTTCCATAGCATCTCCAGCTTTGTTGTCCACTCTTGGAATTTGTTCAAACTTGATCTCAACAAATTATTTCTTGAAGTCCTCTACCATTCTCTTGTATGGCATCAACTTGTCATCTTTTTTTTTATAGTCATCATTTACCTGATTGATGACTAGTTGAGAATCTCCATAAACCTATAGTTATGTGATTTTCCATTCCATTGCTACCTTGATACCAATGATTAGTGTTTCATATTAAACCATGTTGTTTGTGCAAGGAAACATCAACCTGTAAGACTTTGGGATAGTGTTTCCTTGAGTAACAAATAGGATTCTAGCACCTGATCCATGTTGAGTGTAAGACCCATCAAAGTATAATATCCAATGTTGTGTTGTCATTGTGATGAAATTTTCATCTAGAAATTGAATGTGCACAGGATGGAAATCTTGCAATGGTGATTCAACTAACTGATCTACTATTGCATGGCCCTTCATTGCTCTTTTATCCATATATTGAATGTTAAATTCACTCAATATCATCACCCACTTTTCTAATCTTCTTGTTAAATTAGCTTTGTTGAGTAGATATTTTAATGGATCTATTTTGGATATTAGTTTGATGGTATGTGTTAACATATAGTGTCACAATTGTTGAGTAGAAAACACCACTACCAAACAAGCTTTTTCAATGAATGTATAGTTAAGTCTTTTTTTCATTGTATTTCGTATATGGATCTGGAGCCTATCAGTTATCTACACCTGAAGGGGACCTGTTTGAGAAATATATCAACAACCTTCATCTCAAGAAGTTTTATACATAGCTCATCTAGTGCATGGTTAAAAAGCAAAAAATCCAAAAAAAGAAAAAAAGAAAAAAAGAAAAAAAAGTAAGGAAAAAATACAAAAAAAATGAAAAATAAAAAATCGCTACTCCTGATGAAAAGTAGGCAAATAGGTGTCTTGGTGACAACAAAAAAATCATAAAATTAGAAAAAGTGCAATAAAAACAAGTAGTGAAAACCTAGTACGAGGTGTTATGTGTGATAGATTAGCTTTTCCATCTAGTGGAACAC
>VDFB02120496.1:0-17336 GCA_007258455.2 Sequoia sempervirens | reverse complement strand
GCCCATTTTGTGTATATCCAGCAATGATTGCAGTACATGAGATAACATTCCTTTGAAGCATATTATCAAACAAATCACGTGCCTTCTGCATGCTTCCACATTTTGCATACATGTTTATCAAGGCATTCGAAACCATAACATTAGGCAAAACTCTTTTGTTGGTTATTTGTTTATGGATCTCCATACCCTGCTCCAGAGCTCTCATTTTGGCACACCCCGGAAGGATGCTGCCATAAGTTGCTGACTTTGGCTTTACATCTGAATACTGCATTTGCTTTAACATCTCCAAGGCTTCTTGAACAAGCCCATTTTGCGCATATCCAGCAATTATTGCATTCCTTGAAACCAAATTAGGTTGCAGCATTTCTTCAAAAAGTTGCAGAGCTTCATCAAGAGCAGCGTTCTGTGCATATGATGTAATCATTGCATTGCAGGAAATCATGTCTACTGTAAGGCATTTTGTCAAACAGTTTGCGTGCCTTCTCCATGTTACCCCATTTTGCATACATACCCATTAGGGTATTCACCACGGTAACTTTGGATTTAAACCCACATCTTGTTATCTTTCCATGGATCTGCAAACCATGTTTTATGGATGCCACGTCGGAACACACGGACAAAATAGTGGAAAAAGTGAACTTATCTGGGTTAACCATTGTTGGCCGCATTTGGCGAAACAGTGTGAATGCCTCCTGAGGAAATCCATGTCTTCTGTAAGCCGCAACTATCATATTCCATGAGAAGACGTTCGGTTCAATCACGTCGTTGAAAACGTTACGAGCATCCACCAAACTTCTGCACTTGTCATACATGTTGATAAATGTATTCTGTAAAATTGGGTTTTCCGCAAACGTAAAACCTCTGCTGTCGATGTGAGAGTGGATTTTCTTGCCCCCTGAAAGGGCTTTCTTGGAAATATAGGCCAGCAATAGTTGAATATATGTAGAAGACTTTACAGGATTGTATGTAGTAAATAGAATGTGAAGGACCTCCATCAAATGACCATCCATACAGAGTGCTCTGAGCTTCAGATTGAAATGAGAATTGGAACAAGAATCTTCAGCCTCAGGGAATTTGGCGGTTGCCTCGCCAGGCACAACCAAAAGGGAGAAGCTTTGTAAAGGAAGCTTGGAATTCGTGGCCAACACACCGTCTGAAGGTGTTGAATTGAGATCTCAGCCGCTGCTGTCATTTGCCGAGCTTCCCCTCCATTCATGGCTGTAATCGACTACGAAAATCTCTTTAAGCCGTAGAAAATTTGTTAAGAACACGTTCAAATAGAGATTTTATCCTTCAGATTTCCGACTTTGCGACGTTTCTTTGGCTGATAGCAGCGAGACCATAATAAGGCATTTATGGCACTGTATTCACAATAAACCAACAGCCTAACCTGATGTTCCTATGCTGCTGTTTAAGTCTGTTTTCTGCTTGCAATGAGATGTCCCATAGAAAAAATTATTTATGGGAAATGGATAATTTGGAATCTTTTCCTATTTTTGTGAAGCAGCAATTGCTTAAAAATTGAAAATAGGCTATGTAAAAATGTGAGCGCTGAATGCCATATGGCTCCACAAATCTCTTTGCCTCCCCTTTTACATTTTGCTTCCAATTTTTTCCTTCAATTTTTACTTGCACAAAATATTTAATAGTTGAAAAAATCAAATTAAAATGGATTGCTTAAATGCTCCTTAAAATGTTGAGCAGTGACTAGTGACTGTTAGCCAAAATAAGCTAAACAGCCGCATGGGGACGTGCCCTAAGGATTTATAGAGTAGTAATGAATTTATAGTTGCAAAATGACCGTGAACTCTTACTGTGAGCGGTGTTAGAGCCGGTAAGAGTTAGGGTGGTGGCAAAGGTGGATAAAAAATATCTTTATATTTATTGCAATCTGATCGATTAGCAGTGAATCAGATTGATATTGCAGTGAATTAGATTGATACTGCATTTACTTAGCGACAATAATCCAGTTTACTAGCAGTGAATCAGATTGATATTGCAGTTAAATGCATTTACTTCTACATGATGGAAGAAAAGAGACTATACGAATGGAAGAAGATTGAATATAAATTCATTTACTGCAAATATTTACCAAGATTGCTCTGCATGTATTCGACAATATAGAAGCCAACAAAAGTAATCTGCAACAAACCTAAAAATTGTTTTTGGTAGTCGTGAACAAGTTTAATGACATTTGTGGATTGAGAAGTCCACAATAGAAGCCTATTGACTAATTAATATGTATACTTGTATAATCTTACAAACATTTTGATGGTATTGATAAAAATAAGTCTTATTTATGACACAAATGCCTAATTATGGTCATATGACCATTAAATTTAAACCCCAACCATATGGACTTGATGATGTATCTTTTTTCTAGAAGCTTTTAAGTGTCATGGACTACTTGTTATTGTAAACTTTCTACTATATTCTAAAGTTTTATGATAGATAGCAGAGTCATGCCTCCCAAAACCCATCAACACAAACTAGGGTCAAGGCCGGTGGTGAAGGGGTGGGAGTTGTTGGGTGCGGTGGGAAGAAGGTTGTGCGGTTTGTGGGTGGGGGAAATGGTGTGGGTTTGGTGGAGCTGGGGTGGGTGCTTGGGGTTGGGCTATGGCTGGGGCTTCTAACAGCCTGGTGCTTGTTGGGCCAAAGCCATCTCAGCGTTTTCCGGCTGCCATGCATGCACAAAAAATGGATTCGTCTTTTGTGGGTGAGAGCTCTAAGCTCAAGAAAGTTAATGGGTGCTTGCTGCGATGCCAAGATCGCCCTGTTTTGGTTATTTCTCCCGAATCGGTGCAGGAGGACTTTGCTTATTGGAGCGAACATGTTTTGATTTGCAAGTTTATGGGTATTCGTGTTCCTCTCTCAACGCTAGAGTTTTGGATCCGTCGGACCTGGCAGGTTGAAGGTGATTTCGATCTTCTAGTGGCTGCGAATGGCTATTTCATGGTTGATTTTTCTTGTATCTCGGATCGCAATCGTGTTTTCGAGGGAGGGCCGTATTCTTACAATCATGTTGGCTTGTTCATTAAGCCCTGGCATGGAGGTTTTAATGCAACTGAGGATCTTCCTACACGGGTTCCTGTTTGGGTCTGTCTTCCATGGCTGCCGTTGGAGTTTTGGAGGGAGGATATTTTGCACCGGATTGCTGCTTTGTTGGGAAAGCCGGCTGCCATTGCTCAGAATACGTTGGATAAGAAGGTATTCTCCTATGCTCGCATTTGTGTTGAAATTGATTTAAATAACCCTTTGCCGGATTCTTTGGAAATTTGTATTGGTGCTACCTCGTGGATTCAATCGCTTGATTATAAGTCCCTTCCTTTTCGTTGCCGCTTTTGTCACGAGTACGAACACCTTCAGCGCCAGTGTTCTCTAGCACCCAAAATGGCAGGGGCTTCTTCTTCTCCTTCTTCTGAGCCTTCGATGGAGAAGGGGGATAAAGGCAAGGCATCTCTGGTCGAGGGTGGGCCTGATAAGGATGGCTTTATTCCTATTAAGCAGAGAAATAAAGGGAGGGGCCAGAAGCAGGCCTATAAGGACAGACAGAGTGATCAGGGTTTCAATCGGTTTGAGGCCCTGGATAATCAGGATTTGGAGGAAGGGATTCCTATTGATTTGTCCTCTGGGGCCACTGGTATGGATGTTGGTTTGGATTCGGGGCTGGAACAGGCAATTGTTGTTCAGAATACTTCTTCGGCATTGGGGCTGGGGATTTCTGAGCCTCCTGGAGCCTCTACAGATGTGCAGGATGATATTGTTTTAGCAGATTTAGCTAAGGCAAGTGTTTTCTTCAGGTAAAGGTTGGGGATCGTCTCCTGCTTTGGGGGTGTTGCAACACCCTCTCAAGAAGGGGCACTTTGAAAATTCTTTGAAGGCTGGTCGTAAGAAGGATGTAGACAAGATTAAGTCTACTAGGGATTTGTTGGTGGAATCTGGTTCTGTTAAGACCCTGGAGGCCCACTTCTCTCAACCTTCCTCATGATTATTCTCTCATGGAATGCAAGGGGGTTGAATAGCACCTCCCGTCAAAAGGCTATTCAAGATTTGATTGTTGTTCAGTCTCCGGATATCTTTTGTGTTCAGGAAACTAAGCTTCAGGTGGATCTTATGCTTCAACATGCTCCTCGTATCTGGTCTTCTGGCCAGTGTCAGTGTATTGGGTCTAGGGGAACCTCTGGGGGTTTGGCTCTGTTATGGAATCCTCGTAAGGTGGTTCCTCATTCGTGGATTTCCAGCCAGTCTGCTATTTCAGTGGTGGCTTCGGTTTTGGAATCTGGTGAGACTATTTTGGTTAGTAATGTTTATGCTCCGACTGACATTCGTGGTAAACTCCAACTTTGGGCTCATATCAAGTATGTGAGGTCTTGTGCCCCCTTTTTGCCTTGGATCTGAGCTGGTGATTTCAATGCTGTTTTGAGTTTGAAGGAGAAAAGGGGTGGGCTGCCTAGGCCTTGTCCTGCTTCAGATATATTTCGGAGTAATGTGGACTCTCTTGCTCTGGTGGATGTTAAACCCTCTAACGGAATATTCACTGGGAATAATAGACGGAGTGGGCCTGAAGCGATTTCTTAGCGGCTTGATTGTTTCCTTGTCTCTTGCTCTTGGGTTAGAGGTAGCTTGGTCATTTGTTCTGAGATTCTTGACTGGTGTGGCTCTGATCATTGGCCAATTAAGCTGTCGACTTCTGCTTTCCCAAATCCAAAGAATCCTCCTTTCAAATTTCAGCTTATGTGGCTGCGTGATCCATCTTTGGGGGATCTTGTTGCTCAGTGGTGGCGGGATGGCACCCCCGCGTATGGTACTGCTATGTATTCTCTAGTTAAGAAGCTGCAATATGTCAAGTATCATCTTAAGCGATGGAATAGGTCATGTTTTGGTAATTTTCGGGCCAAGAAAAGAGAAGCGCAGGCTCGCCTTGCTGTTATTACTCGCCAGATTCGGGATTTGGGTTTCTCGGAGGCTCTTGGGCATGCTGAGGGCCAGGCTATGAAGTTGGTGGAGGAGTGGGAGCTTCGTGAGGAGATTTTTTGGAAACAAAAGGCTAGGATTGATTGGCTTCAAGAGGGTGACAGGAATACTTCTTTTTTTCATCATTCGGTACAAGCTCGTCGGAATAAGTGTTTTATTTCTTCTCTTGTTAACTCGGAGGGTCTTTCGATCTCTTCGCATCAGGCTTTGTCTAGGGAGGCTCATCAGTTCTACTTTGATTTGTTCACTGAGGATTTACTTCCTGCTGAGGTGGATGAGAATATGGTCCTTGATTGCATTCCCTCCTTAATTTCTAATGAGTTGAATGTTTCTCTTACTCGCCAGGTGACTTTGTTGGAAGTGGAGGAGGTGGTGTTTGGGATGAATAAGGGGAAAGCTCCTGGCCCTGATGGTTTCCCAGTTGAGTTTTTCTAGGAGTTTTGGGATATTGTGAAGCTGAATTTATTGGAGGTGGTTCGTGAGTCTCTTCATAGTAAGCAGATGCTTTGTGCCCTGAATGCTACTTTTTTGGTTCTCATTCCTAAGAAGGAAGGTGCCGACAGGCTTGATCTCTTCAGACCTATTGCGCTTTGTAATGTGGTGTACAAGATTATTACGAAGTTGATTGCGAAGAGGCTTAAATCTTGTTTGCCCGTGATCATTTTTGAGGAGCAAGGTGGCTTTGTGGTTGGTCGTCAAATTCTGGATGGGGTGGTGGTTGCGTCTGAAGTTATTCATTCCATGGCAACCTCTCAGGATAGGTCTATGTTTATCAGGTTGGATATGGCCAAAGCTTATGACAGAGTTAAATGGAGTTTTCTTCAAAAGATTATTTTGGCCTTTGGCTTTTCCTCTGATTGGGTGAGCTGGATTTTGAGCTGTGTGACCTCTTCCTCCTTTTCAGTTATTGTGAATGGGGAACCTTCAGAGCTTTTTGGGGCTTCTAGGGGCCTTCGCCAGGGAGATCCGCTCTCTCCTTATTTGTTTATTATTATGGTGGAGGGGCTGGGTCGGCTTCTTAAGTCTCGGGTTTCTCATGGATTGATTCATGGTTGGTAGTGGGGGATGGGCTTTCCTACGCTTTCTCATCTCCAATTTGTGGATGACACCTCTCTTATGGGTCTGGCTCGTATTAGGGAGGCTGAATCCTTCAAGGCGGCTTTGGACATCTACCTTGCGGCTTCGGGCCAGAAAGTCAATGAGTAGAAGCCCTCTATATTCATTTTTAATACTCCTCATGCAATTCAGCAAAGGATTGCTGCTATTCTGCGGTTTCAAATTGGGTCTCTTCCCTTTGTCTACTTGGGCATTCCTCTTGCTGTTGGTCGTCAGCCCAGATCCTCTTGGCAGCGTTTGCTTGATAAGCTTAGGCAGAAGGTTACTCACTAGACCCATCGTTGGCTATCTACTGCTGCGCGTGTGACTCTTCTTAAGTCTATTATCCAGGCCCTTCCCATCTATAGGGGCTTTGTTCAAGCGGCTCCTATGTATTTCCTTAAGGAATTTGATGCTCTTTCTCGTCAATTTCTTTGGAGTGGTAATTTGTTGTCTTCAAAGTGGAGCCTTGTTAAGTGGGATTCTGTGTGTAGACCAAAGCTGGAGGGTGGTCTTGGTTTACACTCTGCTATTTTGAATGGGAAAGGTCTTGCTGCAAAGCTTTATTGGCGATGGTGTACCAATCAGCATCAGTTATGGGCTCGCATTCTCAACCAGAAATATCTTTGAGGTGTTGCTTCTTTTGAGGTTCCTTGCTATCCTCTGGAAGGGAGTGGTTCTATGATTTGGCATACATTGAAAGTGGGGGCACAGCTGATTAAGAATGCGTTGTTTTGGATCTGTCATTCGAGGTCACAGGCTCTATTTTGGTCTGATTCGTGGGATGGTTACCCTCCCATTCTCTCTTCTTTTCCTCACCTCCAACCCCTTTGTGATGTTTTTATTGTGGTCGGCTGGGATACTGTGGAGCATTATAAGGTGGAGTAGCATGATGGATTAGCTATAAGTTTTCACTGGAAGCATCCCTCTTAGTGGCCACTTGGAGGATCTCAGGGGGATAGGCATGAGCTTTCCCTGCTCCTGGCTTCCCATGCTTGTAACTCTTTGAGGGGACCTGATGTCTTGGCTTGGGATGGTTTGGAGTTGTCTAGAAAGTACTTTGTGGTGGATGGTTATAAGCAGTTAGGTAGTCAGTTATTTGGGGACATTGAGGTCCCTTGGTGGAAGCAAGTTTGGCACAAGCTGTCATGGCCCAAGTGCAACTTCTTTATGTGGTTAGTGGCTCAAAACTGGTGTCTTACTTGGGATAATTTATGTAAGTGTGGTTTCCATGGTCCCTCTATGTGTGTTTTGTGTCATGGTGGTGAAGAGAGTGTCTCCCATCTCTTCTTCCAATGTTCCTATGCTTGAGAGATTTGGCATTTCTGGTGGGGGGTGTGGAATACAGCCTGCTGGCATGCTTCCTCTTTGGTGGAGTTTGGGGAACGGTGGGGCAGGGCCCTTGTCTCTACCTCCTTTCTTCAGGCTGCTTGGGCTCTTGGGCCTTCCTTCATTATCTAGAACCTGTGGTTGGAGAGGAATAGGCAGATTTTTCAGGATTCATTGTTGTTGGCCCCTCATCTATGGTGGAAAATTCTACACTCTTTAGGGGAAACTATTGTGGCTAAGTGTGATATGTCTGTGTTGGTGGATCCTCATGATGTTGGTTGTTGTAATCGTCTTCATCTTCCACCTCGCAACGAGCAGCTCATGCGCAACAGATGTAGACATCCTACCCCGAAGGTGAATAGGGAGGGAAGATGGACCCCTCCTCCTCATGGTGTCCTAAAAATCAACTCGGATGGCTCTTCTCATGGAAATCCGGGTCATGCTGGCATTGGGGGTATTGGCCGGGATAGCTTTGGGGATGTTCAGTTTATCTTCTCTGTGTATAAGGGTCTTCATACTAATAATATTATGGAGGCTCAAGCCATTTTATTGGCTATGGAGCGGGGCAGTCTTTTGAGTTGGCGAAGGATCATATGTGAGTCTGACTCTCAGGTTGTGGTGAACTTACTGAAAAGACAGTATTTAGATGATGCGAGTTGGCAGCTGGCTTTGATTGTTGAACAAATTCTCACTCTTTGTGCTTCTCTGGACTATATTACTTTCACTCATATTCCTCGAGAATGGAATGGTGTTGCTGATTGCTTGGCTAAATGGGCTTCTGATCATACTCATGATTGGAAGGTGGTGGATCGGGGTCAACTTCCTGCAGATCTATCTCTTCAATTGGATCACTTGATTGAACTTGATAGGGCCATTTAATGCCCTTGCTTTGTAATGTTTTCTTGATTGAATAAAGTTTTTTACCCCTCCTTGATGTTAAAAAAGTTTTATGATACTTATAGAAATGTTTCTAATAAGAAAATTAGTTGTATCTAGAATTAGTTTGTTTAGTATTTCAAAGGGAATTTGATTAATTGTAAAAAATATTAATATATAGATTATATACTTAATAATGATAATTGAGTTTTTTTAGTTTGTCTATTTACAACAATAAGAAAAATTTCAATCTATATAATTATGGTCTATTGAGTTATTATTCCTAAAAATGAATCAAGGACTTGGAAACAAAATATAAATGACTTAAATTCTAACCTCAAGTAACTTTTATCTATCTCTATGATTATTTGAAATTACATCTAAATCACCCATCTTTATATTAAGATTCTTTGGATGAAGATATCAATTCTAAAAGGTAAAGCTAGGCCACTGAAAGGTAACAAGCTCATTTCTTAAAGGTTGGGGTTTTGTTTTTCATACCTCACAATAGGCAATGGTTTAACCAAAATTTTAGGTAGGCTTACCCCCAAAATAGATCAAAAGTTTAAATATTTCTATTTGAAATACAATGTACTAGAGTTAGTTGACCAATTATTGAACCATCATGGTTAGCCCTTTTGAAAAAAATCATGCATGGAACACTTGAAACATAAAATCAACCTTT
The DNA here is from genome assembly GCA_007258455.2 of Sequoia sempervirens. Lineage (NCBI taxonomy): Eukaryota > Viridiplantae > Streptophyta > Pinopsida > Cupressales > Cupressaceae > Sequoia > Sequoia sempervirens. Next base: position 8,377 of record VDFB02120496.1, on the reverse strand, counting down.
GGTTAGAGAACAATAACAAAGAGCTAAGAAGAAGACACATTTAGAAGTCAACATGATAATTCATAATCACCTTGTTTCCTTTTAGAATTCTTTTTATGGATAGTAGAGGAAAAATGATCTACATACTTGAGTGAAAATTCTACTTCATGGTTCACCAATTATAGCTTATAGATCTCCTCTAGCTTCAAAAACTCCTCTTTTGACCAACTAACTTGCAACTAACATTAAAAATTAATCAAATTCAAAATGAAACACATTGTGTACCTTTTGAATATTGAAAAAATGTGTAATAATTTAGAAATAATAAGAAACAAAGCATGAAAATTACACTAAACACAAACATAAACTTATATAGAAACACTAAGGAAAAAAAGCTCTAGTACGAGTGAGATCAAGCTCCTCATCTTAGTATATCTCAACATTTTATCTAGGTACCTATTCATTATTATATGGACCTTCATGAACTAATGAAATGTGCAAAAAAAAATCAACACCTATAGACATTCTTGCATCTCCATGAAAAATTTATAAATCAACTTGTAATTCTCTCTTTGAGTGCTAAAGGAAGGTAAAAGCATGATTTAGATTTCAACAAATCTTTGGATATCTTTTAATATTTGAAAATATAAAACAAATGAGTTCTATCATACAATCTACTTGAAAGTGAAAGAGATAATATTTGTAACCATTGAACTCCCCAATGTAACAAACTACACATGAGTCCTCTATTTTGATTCATCTAGGTTCTTTAACACTTTCTTAGTTGATAGTGAAGGAAATAAAAAATTCATTCAAGTGTCAAGATTTGATATTTTAGATCATACCTACCAATTTAGGAGACTTTTGGTCCACAAAAGCTTAACAACTCATCAAGAGAGGAAATTTATTCCCCACATCCTCATTTAGATGTATATTTACCTTGACTGGTAACTGTTATTTCAATCTAATTAGCCAAGTTTCATGTACCCCCATGTGAGCCCTTCTCTCCTTTTTTAGAGCATAAGGACACCCCTATTTTCTCTTGAACATGTGGAATAAGATCATTAATAGTAGGCTAAAATAAGTTCCCTCTTTTTTCATCAAGAATAAAAGTGTCAAACAATCAAATATTCTCAACATTCACCACTAAGAAAATATTTATTTATGCAATAAAAAAAAGGAAAAACATATTCTCATCCACTTTCTATAGAATATAAAATGATCCATATCACAAGTGTTTAATATTCCTTTCTTTCCCTTGGAGCCAATACTTACCTACATATAAACAAACTCAATCTCCAATATTGAATTTATTCTTGACCTAATGTTGACCATGCCTCTTCTTACACCTATTTTGTGACATATTTAAATTATTTTGAATACAAAGATGGAGATTTGAGCATTTTCAACTAAAATTTAAATAAATTTTAAAACTCTTGATTCCACATGTTTGTTATCATTTTATGATTATCCTAAGGAAACATCTACATAACTAGGTAGTATGAACCTAGAATACCCCTCATATGGAAAGAAATTTTCCAAAGCCTAAACTAATCTATTATGGGAATTTTTTGTATGTATGTCATTTATCACACCATGCATTCTTATGCTTCTAATTGTGGTCTGGGATTGAAAAAATTATAGATCTTTCCATTTGGGTATCAAAAGTTTTCTAAGGTTGGTTGGGATCTCATTTTAAATACTAAGGATTGGTGTGGAATTATGAAAGAATACTTAAACAACACCTAATTTATTAGGAACCTCATTGAACCTAGGTATCCTAGTGGTTCTCTAATATGTAACAATTTCCTCAAGTCCAAAAACCTTATTCATTTTAGCTTAAAATGGAAATTGGGGAATGATCTCAAAATTTTGTTTTAGGAGGACTCTTGGGTCTAGGATTAGCCTTTGAAAAATCATCACTTGTTCATGGGTTTTGGATGAGCCTACAATTTGTCTTTTGGAAGGCAACTTGTTGATTACATAATATTGACTAGTAGTGCTAAACAATGAAGGAACATTGAAGATTATTGTAATGACCATGTGAATGTCATCTACAAAGATCACACCCTCCATGAGAAACTTTAGTTGAGAAGGATCCCTTTATTTCTAAAGGAGGATGGGTTTTATTGGGCTAGGGATAGAAGAGGAAAGTTTATAGTCAAATCTACTTACAGTCCATTGTTAGATAGTGACAACAACAATAGGTTTTAGAATAACATCTGAAATCTTCAACTCACCCTCAGAGTTAACATCTTTTGGTGGACAACTACCCACAATAGAATTCTTACCTAGGATAAAAATTTAAAAAGAATAGGTTTCATAATCCCTAATATGTTTGTCTTATGCAAAAAAGAGGAGAAAATGGTGTCACACTTGCTCCTTCACTATACTTCCTTTAAGGAAATTTGGTGTTTATCACTACAAAATTTGGGGCTCAACTGGGAAATGAATGAAGGCCTAAATGAGTTTATTGTGAGCTGGAACTGTCCCTAATCTCACCCCTTGGTTAGAGAACCATGGAACTCGATTCCTCCCAATATTTTTTGGGGCATATGGAAAGAAAGGAACAATAGAATTTTCTAAAATTTTGAAAGAAATGCTAAGGAGGTGTTTATGGATTTCTCAAAGCTTCTAGTGAAAAAATTATTTGTTCTAAGTAAATGGAAAATTCTAAGTAGCCCCCCAAAACCTCTAGAAATTTTAATTGGTAATAGCTAGGGAATACCCTTGGACCTCATTAGATTTGAAAATTCAAGAAGTATTGCTTGCTAAAATACAAAATGGAAACCTCCCCTAGTGGATTGAGGAAATTTAAATTTTCATGGGGTTGCTAAAGGTAACCTAGGTTTGGAAATTGGTGGAGGAATTTTATGTTATCCCAATGGTGAATTCATTACTAGCTTCTTAGGGGGGTTGGGGTGAAAACTAGCAATGTGGCTATTGATTTTGGCTATGTTATGGGTGTTTAAAATTTAGTTCTCCTTGGGAATAAAAAAACCACAGATTGAAGATGATTCCAAGCTCATAATAGACTCGATAGACATGAAGGTTAAGCTGGGATGGGTTATCAATGATATTATTCATGAAATCCAAAATCTTATTTTAGGATTTAATATTTATGTGCTTTCTCATATACAGGGAGGGGAAGAGAGTTGCAAATACTTTGGCTAATTTGGTAATAAATTTCAACTCCCTGAGATGTTGGAGGAGCGAAGAAAATTTCTCGAAGAACATAAGAATCCTCCTTTTAAAAGAGAGGAAAAATACCAGAACTTCTAATGATGAAGCCTATTAGAAGAATTCATAGTCTAGAATATATAATTTTATGTATTATTTTAATATCTAACCCTTTAGTGAATCCTCACCTATTGGATTTCAGGGATTTATGGGCTAATAAGTTAGTTTTGGTGAAGATGGAAAATACTTGGATAACATTTTATGGTTTTTATCTAGTCATGTGTACTTGGAGTTTGATTTATTATTTATTATCCCCTTTTGGTTTTAGTGGTGATGTGGATTAGGAATTTTGATGTAGCAGTGACTGGGTTAATTGTTATTGGCATATGCATTTTTATGATTGCTTGATGCTTGATTTATGACAAAGGGGTTTCTCATTGCAAGGAGATCTAACTATAGTCCTTGATATTAATTATTTTCCTAATGGTTCCTCTCAAATAATTTAGTATGAGCTTTTGGAAAGAACCAATGACACAAGTTTAATTATAAACCCACATGGAAAATATTTGTGTAGGACAATGTCTTTGCATAATTTGGATTATTTTATAATTTTGAGGGTGTTGAGTAATAAGGTTTATTACTTAGGCATGTATCCGTATTTATTATACTATGCTTGTAATCAATCAACTTGTATGGCGATAATTATCCCTAGCTTTAAAAAAAATAAAAAATTAAGAAACTACACTTGCATCCTGCTTTGGTTGTTTCCTTGGTTTTGAGGCTTCCTAAAAAAATGTAAGCTATTTAGTGCAGCCACCAAAAGATTTTAACCATGGGTGAGGAAAGGGTGCAAACTAAATTGGGCTTGTGTAAGGAGTTAAAAAATGATCCTTTTCTTTGGCATTTTTTATTGGAAGAGGGGATTACCACTTTCCTTGAATGTCTTAATAGCGTTACATTCCACACATCAACTCCTTCCACAGTGGTTGAATATGGGATCAATAAATAAAATAGACTTTTGAAATGTGAAAAGAGAGTGTCGGTGGAAAGGTAGGCTAGTCAACCCACAATCACATTTAAGAATGGATGGTGCTAGTATGGGCACCCATCATCCCTTAAAAATGACTTTGAAACTTTCAAGAAAACTTAGTAAGTTGGTGAATAAACAAATAAAGGATACAAGAAGGAGATATCCACGGTTATGAGGAGAGGACACAAGAAGAAAATGGGGACCTACCCTTAATACAAGTATGGTATTCCATTCTCTAGCCACCAAAAAAATTATGAGTCATGCGGAAAAAGGAGGGTAATAGTCATTAAAATATCTCACACCTCTATTATCTACTCATTGAAGTCCAATTAGAAGGTAGAGACTGATAATGTGTGGGAAAAGAAAGGAAAAGAGAATGGGAAAGGGAAGAACATAAAAAAATTGGAGGCAACACAGTAAAGGAGAAAATGGGACGAGAGAATGGTGTGGGAAAAGAGAGTATGCAGGGGATAAAGGGGATTGAACAACCTTGGTAAGAAGAATGGGAGAAGAATGCAAATAATGGTTTAAGAGAGAGAGGGGAAGGGAAAGGTTGTAGAATATGCACAAAATAGATTTGTGAAAAGGCCCTAAAATCATTGGAGCCAACACAACTATGAAGTGTAATGCCAAATTCCACACACATTTCCAGTATCCTCCCTACTTACGATGAAAATGAGAACAAAAAGGAATCTAAGAATTGGGCAGGATGGATTGGAGGCTCACTTAGGAGCATGGCATGAAAAGTAGGGGTGTTCTAAGGTGAGATGACATGTAGAGAGAAGATGAGAAAGAGATTTAAAAAATATAGAGAAAAAGTATGGAGGGGAATGAAAAGAAGGGAAACTATGGGGAGAAAAGAAGAAGAGCATTTCATAATGAGTTTGCATCACAAGCTTGGAAACGAGTGGGCTCAAATGGATTCCTTGGCTGATATAGGCATATAAGGAGTGATACTTTATTTTCATTTTGATCATTATTGCAAGGAGAAGTGATCGGGAAATTTTCTTCATCCGCAACAAAAATATCTTCCGGACTTGTGGACTAGAGCTAAGTATAATTCCTTTTCACAATTACTTAAAAAATGAAGTATTAGAATTCTGAATGTTCACTTTTTCTGCAAAGGATAATTAATCAAGGTTGATTCATGCCTAGAAAATACCATAGGTATTATTTTTGGAGGAATGTGACATTATTCCATCTAGTCCCTTTTACGTACAAGTTTCTAAGGCTCATGTATCAAACCTCGTCAAATATAAATTGCAACAAGGAAATTCCTAATACCACAATTCTATAAAGCATATATACATATAATTGTTCATTGCATGTTTAATCGAGATGCTAACAAGAGAGTCATTATCATGTCCCAAAATATATTGGATTATTATATTATAACATATTGAAACATCTTAGTATATCATTCATGGTATAACAATTAGTTGACAATAGGATGAACTTGTCTTATGGGAAGTATGTTAACCTCTATTTGTGGAGAACTCGCATGGTCTTCATGACTATTAACATCATCAAATTTTATTGGGTGTATCTCCATATGATGATCTAACAAATACATTATTTCCACTCTCTCGAGCATGACTTAGATATTCACCGGGCTAAAAAAGTTCCTAAGTATTGTTGTATGTCTTATGATAGTTGGATAATGCACTATAGTTTGCATGATTTATTTATCCTGAAGACAATAGTTTTAAGACTATGAAAAATGTATATTATATGAAGTTGTTTAATAAGTCTAAGGTTAGTGGATGAATTTTAAGCATGAGTTCCCTTTATTTGGTATCTACATCAAAATACACATTATGATAAGATCAATATCCTAGCATGTGAGTATATGCAATTATAACAAGCATTTAGTTACAAATGTCAAGTGCAAATATTATCTAGTTAAGAGCTAAGCTATTAAAAGGATGATGGGTTACACCATAGGATAAATGAAATTAAAAGGTTAAGAATATTATTACTACTAATATCAAGGAATGTAAATCCTTATATGAAGACATGATGAGAATAATGTTACCAAATATCTTTAGTATGACTTAGACATTGATTATGCTTAAAACCAAGTTTGTAATAATGAACATATGTCTTTCAACATTTGAGAGGACATTATGTGGCCAAGGTGAACATTTCATATTTTGTGAACTAAGACTATGTTAAAGGTATTGGTTCTCACTAGATGATAAAAGGATATTAAGAGATTAAGAGCATATTATTATTGGACATAATATTGCCAATTTTCTTAAGTAGGATTCAGATATTGATTATAACTTAAAACAAGCTCATAAATACTATTGTATATCCTTCGAAGATATTTATTGACCCTTTGAGTATAATATCCTTAATATTGAACCTATTAAATATGAGTTTCAAATGGAATGATTTCCTATGGGCTATGTGAACTAGGATAATTTTGTATTAAGAATTAAGCCTATCCCATAGGTCAATGAGATGAACCTATAAGAGAGTCGAGATGTTCAAACAGGATTATAAATAAAATGGGTGGAGGTTGATCCAAGACCTCAATATGCTAAAGGGGGGGAAAGTGTTAGCAAAACCTTTATTATGGGAAACTATGTATATGCAAACTATGAGATACCTTTCGAGGAGAACTACATGTGACTTTGATTCGTTTGGAAGAAGGTACGTAGGAGGTCCTTGGGCGAAGGATGCCTTTGTGACCTCAAGTCCAAAGGGAGAGGGTTTAGGGGGATAACTCTAGGGTTTGGATTTTTTCCTAATTGGTTTTACCTTTCCTCCTCCGTAAGCTTCAGCTTGAGGTTGAAATGGGTACCAAATGGGTATTGATTAAGGAAATGTAATAATTTATATTTAATACGTAATATGCTTTTATAAGAGATTGAATATTTTATAATTGGTATTTGAATATATGTATATGTTGGGAAAATTCCATCTCATGTTGGTTCCATGTAAAGTTTGTGTTGTGAAACCAAATCCATATCTAGAGGTCTTTATGTATAGGCCTGTGTATCCATTGATTGTGGTTGTAATTCATATTATGTATGACCCGCCCAAGTGTGAACCTTTGGGATATTTGAGCAATGATAGATAGTCATTGGACCATGTCAATGACCGATGCTTGGGCTAATACTAGGGATTATTCAACATTCACCTGGGTCATGGACATGAAGGTAGCAGGCTACCCTAGTTATGATATGATTGTAGCGGTTGCATGGTAGGGACTCATCCATGTAGGTAATGGTAATCTAGGGCTAACCATTATATCGAGAGGGTTCATTGGTTGCCATTGATAAATAAGGAAGTGATTGATGCCAAGTGTTAACTAGGATTATTAAGATCACTAACAATATCACTAAGGTCACAACGTGGTATATGTTGGGAGCTACTTCTTTCTAGGTGGATAGACTTGTTGTCGGTGGCCTATAGGTGATTGAAGTTGAAATCCACTAGGTTATGGTAGGTTCACTACTTGAGGAAAGCCTTGGTATGGTGGATGGACCCATAGTGTAGTATGGGATGCACTGAATCCCCTTCCTAATTTTTATACTGTCTGCATGGCCTTGTAAGGTTGAGGACGGACTTGCGATGTAGTATGAGATGCACCAAATCCTCTTCCCATTTGTCCAATGGTGTATAAGATAAAAGGAAATGATAAGACTCGTGGTGTAGTGTGCAATGCACCAATATTATTTCTATGTGGGATGCATTATGGACATGTGTTAGCCATTTTGATGTGTTAGTCATCCATTGTGATGGGGTAAGTGCACCAAGTTGTGACACAAAATGGCTCTTAAGATGCCAATCTTTTTCTGAAATCAACAAATTCTAATGTTCATGAGAAAATAAAGATAGTTATGCTCAAAATTTGAAGATGCAACAAGAACTAGAGTTGTAGTGCTTTGAATCTACTTTCTAAGCTACTATTTTTTTTTGAAAATAATGAAGATTAAGGGTTTCAAAAATGGGGGTCACCAAAAGTGGTCCCATTTTTATAAAAAAAAACAACATAGTGCCTATTGTGACCTCCCTAAAAGGTTACTATTTTTTTAATTTCAAAAACTCGAATAGTGAGAAATTAGCTAACACAATGTAGTTTATCCCAATTTTTTTCAACTAATTTTTTAATGAATATATAATATTTTATAAATTTTTGAAGTGGAAACATTCTGAAAAGTTGAAATTTGACCATGC
>VDFB02120495.1:0-16491 GCA_007258455.2 Sequoia sempervirens | reverse complement strand
AATGAATAACATAATATCGGTTCATACTTTGTGTTGTGTCATTTTACCCCTCAAGATGGGTCCTAAGGAAGTACAAATCCTATGTCATGTTATTCTAGTTATGGAAATATTTTCCATATTGCTTGGTAGACAATGGCTTGAACAATTGTGTTGCCTCTTCTATCGTACATCACCATGTTCAATATGTTCATGAGAGAATAATTGTAAATATTACATGAGATCCATAAGAATCTTGCTAGTACAAGTCATTTTACTTTAGATAACCACATATATACTCCTAAGGAACCCCCTTATCAAGTAAGAGAGATTTATGAGGAATATTAAAATATCTTTGAAGATTAAAGATAAGAAAAATATAGATCTAATGATCATATCAAGAACACTTTACCTCTTCTTCCACCTAAGTAGTATATATCATATATTGTAAAACATAGTATTTCATGCTAAAGATACTACTTCATGGATTTCAATTTTTTTTTAGAACACCTCCAAAGAAGCAATAAAAATGGACAAAGAAATAACTTATATCTAGTTCCACCTATTGATAGTGTGTTCACTAAGAGTACCGACTTCTATTAAGAGGAAACAAGCATAATTATAGAAGAAATCTATGTATTAGAAAAAGAAGAGTGTGCTGCTATTTATTGGGGGGGGGTGACCTTTTAGGTGATTATCCTTATGAGTTTGCATGAGATTTTTCCCTTTTATAATTATATTTATACTTATGTACTTGTTTACCTTGTTACTTATTTTAAATATCTTTTCTTTCTCATTTTTGTTTTAGCATTTGATTTAAATATGTTTTCAAAATTAGATATTTTCTTATGTCATTATTTTTGTGTCTTTTTATTCCAATCTCACCTTCTATATTATTTACGCCATGAATTTTATGTTTTTCCTATTTCTATTTTACCTTCTATATTATTTATGCCATGATTGTTGTGTTTTCCTATACTCATTTCAACTTATATTATTTATCCTATGTTTTTTGTGTTTTGAACCTATTCTCATTTAATTTTTTTATTTTATTTATTTCATGATTATTATGTTTTCTAACTCGCATTTAACATGTCATGTTATGCTTTATGCTTTGTTCCCCCACTTGGGGGCATCTTTCCTACATTACCTATATGCTTTTATATGTTTCATGATGAGCTGTTATGCTTGCATGTGATTTTGTGTTTAACTTTAAATGATTTTCCATATGTTATGTTTTATTTCCATGTCCTTATTAGGACTAGAGGACTAGGTTGTTGTATACCCTATAAGTCGTGTTCTTGGGAATAATTATTTAGTATTTTAGTTGTAATATTGTAAATAATGTACCACCCACATGGAAAAGGGAATCCCATTTGGATAGAAATTCAAGATTTCATTTTTGGCACTATTTACCATGTATCATTAGTCTTGTGATAGTTGTAAGAAGTCATTGACTATAGGGTTACTAGGTGGAATATGACTAGTAACTTTCAACAACTATTTATAGCATATGCAATAGTTGTATAAGTGGCGATAAGTGTGCCTACAAGAAGCTCCTGGGAGTTACTTTGACCCCAATTAAGTCAATCAAGAGTAACATTTTATTTATGGAGTTGGAGTCCAATGTGGACTACCTAGATGAAAGATCCCCAACCCAAATCTGATCTTATTTTCTGGGTTTTGTCTTTTCAAAGTCTTTGACCAACAAATAGGAAGGTTTTTGTTTTTGTTTTGTTTTTGTGTTTTTCTGATTTTTTGTGTTTTTTTGTTGAATGTTCATTTATGCAACAATATTGCAAACTAGAAAGAAGGAAATTGTTGCTAAAACTTAAATAAATCATACAATTTAAATAGAGAGCAATAATGATGAATTTATTGGCTCAAATGTTATTGTACATACCACAAGTCTACATATACAATCTAATATAAACTTGAACAACAAAGACAAACCCTTTTCAGCTTCTTCCCAACTTCACAAATTTGTCCTAAGGTTTGATATGAATTTCTAGCTAATTGAATATGTAAATTAGATCCAATAATTGGTATGAAACCTTTTGTAGCACCTATGGTTTGAAGCCTATGATCTTGAAATGATGCAGCAAGCTGAGGTATGGTATAAAATGAGTTTCCAAGGCCTTGAGAAGGCCTATACTGCTTATGGTTTCCCATGATCTATTGCAACATGCTGATATAATATTGCTGCAAACTCGGATTTGAAAAATATATACTTGAAACTCACCCAATAAAGCCCAAATGAAGACCCAAGGTAGGCCCTCCCCAAAGGTGAACTAGGTTCTCGTCCAATTCACGATAGCCTTTGAGTTTTTTGTTCCCAAAAGGCTAAAACAATGTTGAAACCCTTCTCTGGAGCTCAACCTGCAAATTGCTTTTGTCAAAATGAGAATATAATGCCCAAAAATGAGCCCACATATGCTTTATAACCTCCCATGAGTTTTTTTAATAAAAGTCAATAAAATAATTTTTTTGAGGGTCTTTCCTCATCAAAAGAAAGGGCCACTTTTTAAAAACAACTTTGAGTTACTAGGATGGGGGCACTTTTCACTATTCCCTTTATAATTTCCTATTACTATTCACTTTTTACTATTCCATTAAAGCAAACTTTAATATTTCCAATTTATCCTTGGATTCATCAACTGAACTCCAAATTGAAAGGCTCGTAAAGCTCTCAGCTAAGCTCCAAAGCCCTTGGTTGGGTCCCCTAATCATTTTGCTGACCTATGGAAACCCTAATAATAGGTCAACCTTTGCTATAGTTTGAGCTTCCTAAGGGACATTATAGTCCTCCCTTCTTGGGATTCTTGTCCTCAAGCAATTGTATGCCAATCCACTGCTCCACTCTGATTAATATGCCATGTAACCATGTAACTCCTGAAGCAACTCACCATGATCACTAAGTACCAATACATCATCCATGTTAATACCTAGATCCGATATCAACCTATCCATTCGGCTATAGATATATATCATGACACAATCATCACATACCATCCACATATCAGAGAAATCCACATCATACTCCATGTTCATCAAATAGATATACCTCCATGCACCCCCAAGCAGCTGATTGGTTGATGTAGACCTTGAAAAATTAGGAAGTGCCATGGAGTTCCAAGTAGGACAACTACTAACCCATGGAAAATCAATGGAGATGAAGTCACCAATCAACAAATAGAAAGTTGTCACATCATAATCAATCAGTGACATAACCAAAGATGAGTTATGGATGCCTTCAACACCCATCAAAGACAACTCTTGAGTGGCTAGTCCACTCTGGGTGCCATCAACAAAATCACCAACTAAATTTTTTGAAATCTTCATTAAATCATCCAAATGACATGTCTCATCACCTTCCCAAGTGATTAGGGGTGGAAGTGGCTCAAAGAAATCTTCAACACTAAATGTCACAAAGCTGCAATGTTCCTCATTGTATGATTCTTCAATCCTTTCCTCAACTTGTTCAACCCCTACACCTTTTTCCTTGTCATCTTGTACCCTAGGAGTAGCTGCTATATAGGACTGTTTTTCTTAATTATGCAAGGAGTGATTATGCCTACTCAAAATTCGACAAAGATCGACAATCTTTCTATCTTGATTCCTCACCAATTGGATGGCCATGCCTCTAATCCTAACCATTTGTAAATAGTCTTCTTTTATCAACTCCAAATCCTTTTTGAAAGGGTGCAAATGCGGATGAGAAATACTATGTCCCGTTTCTTTTTGTCTTTCCTCTCTTTGGGTTGTCCAAATGATATCTTTTTTGTGATTGCTATCCATCCTTCTTGTTTCACTGTCATGAATCAGAACAACACTATGCAATCTGTTAATATAAAATGTGCCAACCCAAGTGTATGAATGTAGAATACCATCATTAGACCCATCTTCAACAAAGGCATAGTGATTTCCATCACTATAAACTATTCTAAACACTGTTGTACCAAAACTGAAGTCACATATTTCAATACCTAGCAATGAAGAATCACTATCAAACCATAGAGAATAGTCTATCAAACAATCCACACACTCCCATATGGAATTCTTATCAATATAAAATTGTGTCAACTCAATGGTTTGAAACAACCTATTAAAAGGAACCAATGTACCTTGTAAATCTGAATTACCACCATCTTCATCGCCACATTCATGCCTATCGTCAATGGTGGCCCATGATGATCAAGCGCAGCTAATTGCCTCATTCTTTTTACCATCTCTAGATGTTGTTTTGCTTGACTAGCCATTAGCTTCTAGCTTTCCTTTCTCTAGCTAAATGTTAAACTTCTCTTGTATCCTTTTTGCATCTTCAAAGGTTTGATATACAAAATCAGATTATGTAGTGCCCTATTTTTCAACAAAATTACCATATCCCACTGTCCAATTTTGTATGTCATCATTAGTAGACCACAACTAACTGTCCTCCAAAGGTGTTAGCATGCTTATCTCATGAGAAAGTAGAACCATAGAGCTGCTATCCTTCAACAAATTAGGTATAATGTCATGCCAATCCATAAACTCGTCATCCCTTTCAACATACATATCAAGTGTTGGTTCAATACAATTCTCTTCACATGCATAATGTATGCCTTCATGAAACAAATCATTACCCAAAGCTATCATTGATTTCGCTGCTATTTGATGAGGAAAATTATATTTGAGAGCTTTCATAATAATGTGTTTCCCATCATGTAGGAAACTCAACTCCATTTCTTGTAAATATTGGATGACCCTTTGTAAAGAATGTAGCCATTGCATACCAAGTACAACTTCATTGTCCTTCAAGTTAAGTACATAAAATTCATCACGAAGAGTATACTCACCAAATATAATGTTAAGCTTACCCACTTTCTTCTTGCAAAGAATAGTAAGTCCACCTACTATAGTCACATCAAAGCCCTCAAAATCTTCATGAATGAATTGATCAACAACAACAACAATTCCAAAACTAGAAGACCTTTTCTTATCTTCATCCATGGGGTGGTGAGTGTCACAAACTTGTTGAAGATGAAGCTTGGTTTGTTGTGCTATCAGCTTAGCTTTCGTTGCCTTGTCAAGCCATCCCTCAAACATTTCTTGAGATTGTTTTATCTCAATTGCTCCAAATTGTCTAAAATCAATCCCATAATGAGATGCATCATATAAATTACCATGACCAATGCATGCATCTAGTGTACCAATCAAAGTAGAACCAATATCACTTGTTTCCCAATGATTAGCAACTACAATATCATGAGGAAGTGAGGATATACCACTGCTGTTGAAAATTAGAAAACTAGGCCTAATTGTACCTTTTCTTTCATTACCCTGGAAATTTTTAATGCAAGAGCACACTTGTATAGATTTAGCAGCCCAATCTTGTAGCATACCAATTCTTGAAGCTATGACATCCTTATACTCAATCAAAGTATTGACATCATAAGGGTGAGGCACCAACCTACAAATTGATTCATGTTATTTTCCCACTACTGTTATAAATGAAAATTATAGGCAAGTAGAAGTTCCCATCATCACCTCATGCTTATCTATCTCTTCATGAATTTCTACCATGCTATATTTCTTTTCACAACCATCTAGCTTGGATTTGTGCTCATGTGACGTCAAAATATTTTTGTCCCATTTTCTAATCCATACCATCACCTCCATAACTAATATGTTTTCCCTTTCTAGAAAACTCCAAGGTGTAGTATGCAAGACGAACCAACAATTATCAAGTTGCAAGATCTTCTTAGTAAGAAACCTCCAAGTCTCCCTAATCAGCTCTCTAAAAAAAAATGATTCATATGATCTTAGCAATTGTCCTTTCATTGCAGATGATGCATGAATAACCATAATGAAACCAATAATGTTCCATTCCACACAAATGGATATAAAACTTGTGGCTAATCCATCAAGTGTGTGACCAATATCATCATCTTTTTGAACTTTCAAGGGCCTCTCCAAAAGAGGAAATTCATAAAATTCATGATGCCAACTAGACCAACACAACTGAACATGCTCTTCTTGTGGGCTTACCTCAATAAACTCTTCCCTTATATATTCAACATCCACACATTCTTCCTTTGAAAGAAATAAGGATCTAATGTGTGATTCTCTTTGTCTTCTTGCATTATCTATTAGATTGCAACTTTCCTTAACCACTTGTAAGTGTTGTCTTGCTTGGGCAGCAAACATCTTGGCCTTGTTAGCTCTTATAGACCACCCATCACACAACCGTTGTGTCCTTCTAACATCTTCCACAGTATGGTGAAAAAAATTAGGACCTTTGTGGCTTGAAACCCCAATGTATATCTCATGTGTAACATTCTCAACTTGAGTACCAACATAGGAAGACTCAACAACATCATTACCTTCATGTGAAATGGATGCTACCTCATGATTAGAATTGTTGTTGCAAAAATCATAATAGGCGTCATACCCCGGTGTCATGTTTTCAACATCTCCAATGGGTTGATCCATGATTGTAACCTCTTCCACTTTGTGATCAACGTGTTGACTCAATGGTGTGATATGAATCTCCACTTGATCCAAAGTTATTTCTTCTTTAGGACTCCCACCTGATGACTGATTTTTGCATTCATTGTGATCACTTGTAAGCTGCAAACTACAAACAAGTGATTCTTCTACTGTTCCTTGTTCTTGCACATTAAGCTCTTCACTTTTCCCATTGGTTTCACTCCTATCTTTTGATATTTCTTTCCTTTTTCACTACTGATATGGACTTGAAAACATCAAGTCATCTTCATCCTCATCCGGTATACCCAAGAATTGTGTGAAAGGAAGCATGTCTTGTATCTTTTGAGGAAGAGAGCGATACTTGTGATAGTTGGCCATAATTTCTTTATTTGTTGGTGAAACATGAGGACTCTTGTTCTAATAGATAAAGATGATCCACTAGAGTGCCCAAATTTCTTTGAAATTGTATCATTCAATCGTTGCAATTGACGGTTCATCTTATGTTGTGATTGTTCTAACTCTTCCCACACTTGTGTATCCTTAAGCAACTTCACCATGATGATTCATCACGCTGCCCAATTGAAAACTAAACCAAACAGAAGTACACAAAGCTTTGAATGCACCCAACAGGCTGGCAAGATCCAAGCTCTGATACCACTGAAAGATACCCAACCCAAATCTAATTTTATTTTCTGGGTTTTTTCTTTTCAAAGTCTTTGTCCAGCAAATAGGAAGGTTTTTGTTTTTGTTTTGTTTTTGCGTTTTTCTAAATTTTTTGTGTGTTTTTGTTGAACATTGATTTATGCAACAATATTGCAAACTAGAAGGAAGGAAATCACTACTAAAACTTAAATAAATCATATAATTTAAATAGAAAGCAATAATGATGAATTTATTGGCTCAAATGTTATTGTACATACCACAAGTCTGCATATACAATCTGATATGAACTTGAACAATAAAGACAAACCCTTTTCAACTTCTTCCCAGCTTCACAAATCTGCCCCAAGGTCTGATATGAATTTCTAGCTAATTGAATATGCAAATTAGATCCAATAATTGGTATGAAACCCTTTGTAGCACCTAGGGTTTGAAGCCTGTGATCTTGAAATGATGCAGCAAGCTGAGGTATGGTATAAAATGAGTTGCTAAGGCCTTGAGAAGACCTATACTACTTATGTCTACCCCTGATCTATTGCAATATGCTGATATAATACTATTACAAACTCAGATCTAAAAAATATAGACCTGAAACTCATCCAATAAAGCCCAAATGAAGACCCAAAGTAGGCCCTCCTCAAAGGTGAATTGGGTTCTCATCCAATTCGTGATAGCCTTTGAGAGTTTTCATTTTCAAAAGGCTGAAACAATGTTGAAACCCTTCTCTAGAGCTCAACCTGCAAATTGCTTTTGTCAAAATGAGAATAGAATGCCCAAAAATGAGCCCACATATTGTTTTATAACCTCCCATGAGCTTTTTTAGTAAAAGTTAATAAAATAATTTTTTTGAGGGTCTTTCCTCATCAAAAGAAAGAGCCACTTTTTAAAAACAACTTTGAGTTACTAAGATGTGGGAACTTTTTACTATTCCCTTTATAATTTTCTGTTACTATTCACTTTTTACTATTCCATTAAAGCAAACTTTAATATTTCCAATTTACCCCTAGATTCATCAACTGAACTCCAAACTGAAAGGCTCGTAAAACTCCCAGCTAAACTCCAAAGCCCTCAGTTGGGTCCCCTAACCATTCTATTGACCTATAGAAACCCTAATAGTAGGTCAACCTCCGCTATAGTCTGAGTTGCCTAAGGAAGGGACATTACACTAGACTAGTCTTTGGCTCATGGTTTTAGGCCCATGATTTAGAAAATCATTCATGCTTTCTTGGGTCTTCTTGGCCTATATATTTATGACATGTGGTGGAGATAATATATGTCTAGTTTTATGTAAGAGTATGTTGTAGAATTCCTCTTGGGTTGAGAATGTTGATCTCTTATGAAGATATAAGTTTGATATTATATTGTAACTTATAGTTATTGGTAATACATTGATTTTGGTATGAACTGAGAGGCTAGTTTTTCCATTTTCATAATTTTTTTGAAGGTATTTTATTGTCATGTGTATTGCAGTTGTTTCCGTTCTTCTTCTTCTATCTTATATCTTGTTCATTCCTTTAGTATTGTTATTATGCTAGAATCCTACTAAAATTTCTATAGGTTAAATAAATTATAGCTATCTCCTCATAGGGTTAAGTAGGAGAAAAAAAAAATTCAATCCTCTATGTTTACGATCTATATTTTCACACATTTTATTTCTATTTGCATCTTCCTAGGTTCATATAATTTTATTTTCCACATTACTACTTTGATTGATCACATGCTTTTTTATTATTTTTCTATGATACATATCCATGATTTTGTTCTTGATGTCTATCCCATATGCTATTTACATATAATATTTCACTATGCTTATTATTTCTAACTTTTCCATTATCTTAATTCTTATCATGTATGCATATTATTTATGTTCCTTATCATGTCTACACCTTATGATTCCATGTCTTATCATTCTTATCATCCTTATGTCCTATGGTTACATGTTATGGCTCTTCTCATGCCCAAATATTTTTAATCCTATTTGTGTCTACATGATCCCTATGTTGGAAGTATGTTGCATACATTCCATGTTTTATAGTAAGTTAAAGCTATGGAGACTAGTGATAAAAAAATTGCAAGGGTTTTCAAAAAATTCCCATGGTTTTAAAGCATTCATATAAATTAAAAAATTATTTTGTGATGTGCCTATTTATATTTTCACATGAATAAGGGTTGAGTAAGATCTTTATTATTGTATTTTGAATGGTTGAATTTTGTGTAATAATGAACAAGGTTACTATTCTGGATTGTTTACTTGAAAGGGTTTTCCCAAATGAAATGCTACATATTATCTATTTTGTTTTTTATTTTCATAATCTATATGCATTTCTTCTATTATATAGGTTTATTGGGATTATTTTTCCTACATATTGTATTAAAGCTTGATTTATCTTTATTCAAAGGATATAGGTTTCTTTTGGCCATGATAAACTTTTAGGAAGTGAGAATTGTACATGCGAGGATTTGTGACTGAAGTATGAATGACAAGATACACAAGGATGGAGATCAAAATTTTTAATAGAATAATTTTGAGCAATAGAAGTTAAAATTGGAAGATGTGTTATTTTACAAAGATTAATGGGTTGTTATTTTAGGAACAAAATCAATAGATATGAAGGATGAAGAATGGTTGACCATCTATAAAAAGGAAAGAAATTCAATTAGATTATGTTTGTTAGATTTGATTTTGTTGAATTTTGATTATCTCTATACAAAATTCCCTATAAAGGAGTTATGTTCATTCTTTCTACCACACCATATACACCATAATAATATAGAGTTGTAGAAAGAATGAATAAAACTCTGATGGATAAGGCTAGGATCATGCTTAGTGGTGCAAGGTTAGACAAAAAAATATGGGTGGTTGTAACAATTGCAATATCTTATTAGTAGACGCCTATACTACTAGATGGGATAAAATAAAAGACAAAATTTATTGGTTGAGGATTAGCAACATAGATTCTAAAGAGAATTTAAGCTTTGTAGCTATCATTTTTTCAAAAAGTAAGGTCATTAAAGAAGTTACTTCACACTTTATTGAGCTTCTTAATGATGTTCTTCAAAATTTTGTTCAAAATTACAAGGATTTATTTGATATTTGAAAGAACCCTCTCAAACTTGTGATGAGACCCTTCAACAATATATGGAGTTGGTTCCTAGTTGATTTTCTTATTCCTTGTTTGAGGCTTGTGATAAACTCCTTGTGCATGATGATATCAAGCAACAATGTCAAGTATGGTCAATGATAAAAATCCAAGATACAATGAGTTCCCCTATGAATTTCTAAAAACCCTCTAGGATTTTCTTGATTTGCATTTATTTTATCTTGAAGTGTTTCATACCAATTCCTTAGGAAATATTATTAATAGAGAAGATATTGAATTCATACCTATGGTTCAAGATCTAAAGTTGATTAAAAAATAGAGAACATTACTCTTCTTAATGTCTCCTACAAGAGTATTACTAAATCTCTTGCACTTCTCTATAGTCCTTGTAGCCATGCATGTCTACTATTCTTCATGTTAGCTTCCCTCTAGAACTTAATATAACAAGCTTGAGAAATTGTTGTAGAATTCTTTGGCCCAACTCAGATGATAGCAAAGGCTTTCACAAGGTGGCATGGGATAATGCTATCTCCACAAATATTTTGATGGAATGGTTATTATAGATATCATTTTGTGCTTGATGTCAAGTGGGTTGTTCATGATATAGAAGGTGCTAAATCCTAGAATCTTTGAGAAATTATATTTGTACTAATTATCAACAAGGTTGAGCCAATTGGGGCCCTACCTTTAAAGTATTAGTGAATGGCATTATCTCCAAGGCATATTGCTAGATGGACTCAACATAGAAGATGCAATGCACAAAGAATCATTCCACTCAACATCTAAGCTCCTAGTTATATAGGTAGGGGTTCCCTACTATCCATATGTAAGTGATCCCTTGTTTTAAGTTGTTTATAGAAGCATCTTGATAGATAGGGGGTAGTAATTCAAGGGTCACACTAAATTGATATGATAATTTGAGGGGCCCTATATAGATATGGGAAGTCCTTGCTCTTGTAATGTGGAATTTAGTACCCTCTAATCAAGCTCCATATGATTCAGTCAATACACCTTATAGGAGATCTACTCATAAAAAACTAATATTTCACTCCATGTTCATCTCACATGTTCAAAACTAGCCTCTCCATTAACCAACAACCTCTATGGTGGAATCCTACCATCACCTTTCAAGAGAAACCATTGGCAAAAATTCCTTGATTTCATGCTCTCAATTTCTTTAGTAGAGGCACAAGATCCATCCAAGATTTTAACTCCAATTTTTCTTACACTTGACTTTCTTGGTCACTAATGAAGGTTAAATTCAATCAAAGCAACATAGATAGATAATATTTTAAGACTACCATTGATGTTGTGCCCTTTTGGCACCACCATAAAATATTTAAGTTAGATTGACCAAGTCATGGTGGAAAGATTGAAATTGATATGTTGATGCCCTTCCACAAATATACTCCTAGAAAAGGATATAATTGGTTCCTACAATTCACTCTCATAATACAGCGCCTAACGTCACCGAATCAAACCCTCCACCCTATGCAAACATTTCACTTACTCAAGCGCCGTAAAACCCCAAACCGCCCCATTTTGTTTGAAAGTTTGGCTGCGTACAGCCGGGCCCCCAGGGAAACGCCTCAGTCCCATCTCAGGTGTTGTTTCCCTGTTTCTACAGTGACTCCACCCTTCACCTTGAAATGAAGGCTGGTCTCACCCCCTACAGCAAACCTCCCATGTCTCCTCACTGACAGCCAGTGGAGCAAGATAACTTCCTTCAATTGAAGCTAGTTATTTTGCCTCAACATGTTCAAAATAAAGATCAAGATATAATGGTTCCTGCTACTCAACCATAAGAGAATGAAGACAATGCTCTTATGGGTTGAAATGTTATTAATGATGGAAAGGATTTTCCTATTGGAGGGTGAGGTCACCTTGATAATAAGAACCCTCCTTCACCTTTAGGCTTTATAGCTCTTGTCGATCAATTTTTATTATCATGTTGTTGTGACATTATGAAATTATGACCTTGTGTGTGGTTGTTTCCATTTTTGGGGGGTTGACGTTTAGATTTTGTTTATTCTTTTTTTCAGACCATGCAAACTCTTGCTTTTTGAGTCTGAAATTTTGAGATATGATTCCATGTCATTTATTATTTTTAAAGATAAATATATATTTTTTAATAAAAATATGTATATTTTCTATTTGATTAAAAAAAATGAGAACCAATTATTTAAATTTGAGTCAAACACTACAAAAATGACTCAATATAGAAAATATATAATCTTAACATAAAAAATCACATACATAAAAATATAAACTAATAAACAAATATATATAAATATATACAAATAAAATTAAAATAAAATCTAATATATAATAATATGAAAACTAATAAATAAAAAGGTGCAAATTATCATTATATGACTATTAAAACATTCCGTCAAATTTGTGAGGAGGAATACAATGTGACAGATGACACTGAAAGAAAATCCATGGATGGGTGCAGCCAAAATAATGTAAAAAATATTACTGTCTGCTCTGTTTTGGTCTTGGTAATTAAGCCGCGCAAAATCCCATAAATGTGGTTGCAACTTCAAGACCTCTTGTTTTGGAGAAATACAGATGCAGACAAATAAAGACATTATTGTGCTAATATCTTAAGCTAAAATAAGTCCAACGGACTGTGTCTTCACTAATTACAATGATTAGCTAAGCACCTTAGCACGCAGTACCAGAACATCTGTATTTAATTGAACAATGTTCTTGTAACTGACGCTCATCTTTTGTCATATTCAATAAAAGAATTAAATGTTTTCTACCATTGTTTATGTTGGATATGTTACAAGAAACACACAGAAAATAATTCATGGCAAATTAGTTTTATATCCCAACCGAATGTACTTTCGTGAGGAATATGGCAGTCCAATACCAAGCTATAGAATCATTTTTCTCAGTCTCTAATGATGAATCATAGAGGGTGATTCCAAATATGGGCTGAAAAAATACAGTCAAATTCAGAACTATTCAAAAAAATACATTATGAACTGTATAAAAATGATGTCTTTAATATGAAATCTCTATTTATGAATTTGGTGTGGAGCAGTGTTTGAGAAATGGAAGAGCAAATGAGAGCCAAAGAGGTCTCTGTGCAGCAGCAACCTGCTCAATGTCTTCCTCTTAAGGATAGGCACAATGTTACTCTCCTTAGCCACTTCAATTGCTTTGCTGGATCACAAACAAGAAGCAATGCCCAGGATGATGATGATATTGAAGTTGAAAGATCCTGTAAGAAGAAAACAAGAGGAGGATGGAGAACCATGCCCTACATAATAAGTGAAGCTCTGCTTCTCTTTTTCTCTTAACTGAAATCTAATGCCCATTCAAGATGTATGGATGTCTATTCCTTAATCCATACACCAGCTTGCAGTAGCACCTTTATATTATGTGATATGAATTTTGTGGGTTCAGATGCATAGGTTGACTTCAATTTCATAAGTAGTCAGAGTCTACTTAGGCATTTTTTTTATTTAGATGATGAAGGATCTGGACTTCAGAAAGGTTATGGGAAGATCATCCATCACACTATATTAATTTTTTAAAATATTTTTAATTATATATTTTCTCATTGTAATTAAATCAATTTAACTCTATATTCTACTCGTAAAATCTTAAATAAGTATGAACCACTCAATACAGAGCTGCAATATAATGATTATGTTGATAGTCAATATTTATACTTAAGTTATCATATTATATTTTTATCAAAGGTAATTAGAATAAGTAATAAAGATATCAAAGGAAGTATTTTTTTCATAAAAAATATATAAGAATACATACAAATAATTTCAATTCAAAAATCAAAGTTTAGAATAGACTAAAACTACAAACTATAATAAGAAATAATCTTATAAAAGGAAGTTCAAATGACTCGCCCTGTAAGGTATTATATAATCTTAAACAATTAGTTAAATAGCAAAAAAAATTCAAATAGTTTCAGTCCAAAAAACAAAGTTTTAAGGACATACAAATTAGAAAAGGAGTGTTCAAACCAACCACACCCCTTAAGATATTAATACCCAAGCTTAGTTCAATAACATAAATGGTACAAAAAAATTAGAGAAGCAATAGCCCTTAGGTAGCCTCAAGCTTAGTTAATAGCATCAATGACACACAAAAATCAGAGAAGTAATAGCCCTCAAGATTTATCAGATTTTATTTTAACTTCGACTGTTGAGTTCAAGACAGATTATGATATTGTTATCAGGATTCAACCTCCTATTACCTCTCAATTTGACACACTGTAGAAAATACCTCCTACTTATCAAAACAGATTGTTTACCAGTAAACTATATTCTCTAAAACTTTTTGAATCTGATTTCAACATTCTTCCATCCTTTTAACTTTTTGACTAATGATAGGAGAGCACACTCTAGAGTTGGTGCTGAAACAGCAATGCCTTCAACAAGTAATGATTCCTTTGCCTCAGGACATGTCTTCTCAACAGGTATTTCTGCAAGTAATGTCTCCTCCTCCATAGGAGATATCACATCATGTAGTGTTCTTTTAGGGGTCACAAACACTCTGTCAATTAAAAAAAATCTTTAAGAAAAATTAATTTTTTAGATTAGATTGTGTAAATTTTTTTATCATATCTCAATGAAACCCAGAATGAATTATAATCCAAAAAATAATTTATTTGTCTTCCCGAATACCCGCTGCTGCAGAGACATTCCTGTCCAGAGATGGCTGTAACCCTGCGCCTACCGTTAGGAGAAGGGATCCATGATAGCAGAGGGAGAACAGAGGACCAACCGCAGACTCTGCAAAGTGTCGCTGAAAACAATAGGCGGCGCAACAGAACCAAAAAGCGTAAAAAGTAGCATAAACCTTCGAACATTTGTCTGCTCTTAGCATAAGACAGACAAAACACTCAGCTTTACCAAAAATGACAAGCCACTGCTGCACAGTGCACAGAGAAACAACGGAGTGGAAGAACTCAGCTGAGCCAGGCGGCTGCCTGGCTTACAGCGAAACCCTAAATCGCCCGCAAGACAAAAGACTACTAATTATTTTTATCGAGGCTCCGGCTGCAAATATCAGCGGACGTATCTTAACAGACTCTGATGTATAGATGTGTACAGATTCTATTGCAAGAAAAACTTTTGAATAGTATTTTAAGCTCGTTTTATGATGAAACATTGTTTTCAGGAAATGAGACCTGCGAGAGGGTAGCTGTGTACATTTTCCTTCAAAATTAAATCAACTTATACTTAATTTGTAAAACCTTGAGCAAGTTTTAACCATTCATTACAGAGCTGCAATACTGTTCAATATTTTGAAAGATCTCTAACACAAAAAACCCAAATAAATACTACTGAACTATTTTGTATTTTTATTAAAGCTGATTAGAATATCACAAAATGTTTGAGATGGGTAGTAACGGACATTGTTGTATAGATTTCTATATATTCTGTTGCAAGAAAACTAGTTTTTGGGTAGTATTTTTGACTTCGTTTAATGATGAAACCCTGTATTCAGGAAATGAGAGCTGCGAGAAGTTAGCTGTGGCGGGTATGCAGGCTAACATGATTGTCTATCTAACAACCAAATACAATATGCAGAAAGTTGCAGCGATAAATTAATAAATATCTGGTCTGGGACAACCAGCCTTGCAACCTTGCCCGGAGCTTTTGTGGCAGATTCCTATCTTGGCAAATTTCGGACCATACTCATCGGCTGCCTTTCATATTTAGTAGTAATTACTTCAAACTTCTAGTTAGAAGAACATTCTGATTTCTATTTCTGTTAAATATAATGGTATACTGAAAAGGTCTTTGATTCAAGTTTGTGACCAGACCTTCTGGAACATCTTAACAAGAAAGCTTGACAGTGTTAAATTGATCCTGTAGATCTTGAGGTTTACAAGTGAAAGTGAAACCATTTAACTTACTAAATTATACTCAAATATTCTCCGACTGTGCATTAATGTTTTGTTGGATTAAAGTTGAAATCACAACTCGCCTATTATTTAAGCTCTTCTGTAGAATCTGTAAGTGTGATTAGAGAAGGGAATCAAAGTGATATGTTGTTTGATTGGTAATGACAAATTTGCAAATAGTGATTATATATTGTTGTTTGATTAATGTGCAGGGATTGTCTCTTCTGACTCTCACAGCACTTATCCCCCATTTCCGACCATCTCAGTGCAGTGCCGCCCAGAGAAACATGGGAAAATGTGAGAGGGCTTCCAGAGGACAATGGGCTCTACTTGTGTTGGTCTTCTTATTCAAATGTATTGGGTCTGCAGGGATAAGACCATGTTCCATGGCATTTG
>VDFB02120494.1:0-28565 GCA_007258455.2 Sequoia sempervirens | reverse complement strand
ATGAATTTTGACATTCATATGATCTGAAAAGGAACAAATGTTTATGGAAAACTAACAATAATAATATGCTACAGTAGTGAGTTTTAGTACATGTTTATACATTTTAGGGCAGGCTGCTAGTTGGGCAGTATAAACATGCAAACTAAACAATTATTCATATGGCACAAGGTGTTTCTTACCTTCTTAGCTAACCACTATACAAAATGGTTATACAACTGAAGAATAAGGGTGATAAAGTGGCAACTTAATCATATAGGGATGCCAAATTCATCATCTGTAGTAGTCAACAAGTAACTTAGCTCACTTGTAGACTCTTAGACATCACTGAATGGAATTTTTGCCTCTGGTAATTAGGCATTTGCACTAGGCTTACAAAAAATGATCTCTTCTTCCAAACTATTCATGATGACATAGACATCCTTCTCATTGTCATGTTTGACTCTTCTTCTGCATCTTCCAACACTTAATAAAGTCCTCTAGTCAATAGATTAGACCACAAAAATGCTTACGCACGAAAGCATTCTCCATTCCTGTTTCTATATCCTCCCAGGTGTGTTTGCTGTGTTTTCTTTGGGTCATTTCAAGTCTCTCCAGCAATTGGAACTCATGGATTGCAAGTCAGTATTAATAATTGGTGAAACAAAGAAAGATGATGATGTCATGAACTTGGGTCATGTGGATGTAGCCCATGCTAATAGAATGGACTTATTGTTAATAAATAAAGTTGTTCATATTACCTAATTGATAGTCCAGAAACTTAGGTTTCCTATATCAGTATGTGCTGATTAAACAAGATTGTTAGCATTTCTAGAATTGAGACATAATTAGAAAGAAAAGATTTATTCACCAATTGTATGCTATGCTTAGATACTGCTTGATCACTTTCCGTGCCCTTCCACATGGATAATTTTAACACAATCATAAAAATGACAAGGATCATTTCTCAGAAGGGCACTTGTATGGTACACAATGAAAAAAATCAGTGGAGGATTAAATGCTTTCAATATTTTTTGTGGGACACTCGGAGAGTAGTCTGAAATTGGTGGCAAACCACCAACTCGCGTGACCACTATTTAGTTAAATTTTATTATTGTGCACCATGGCTACTGGTGGGTTGTGCCCATGCTACCACAATTGAGGAATCGGTATTGTTAGAATTTTGAAGCAGAGGTGTAAAACGGTATTTAACTCTTAAAGGGTTATTTCTGAAAAGCTTTTCTTATCCGGATTACTATCTATTTCCATTGTTTTCCAATCAGATCTGTTTTATATCTTGTTTCTTGAACTTTGAAGCAATGTGCTTATCACTAGGCCGATTTGGTGTAAGCCATGATATTAAAGTTCTGGGCAAAAAGGTTATGGATGAAAGTTGAAACAATGCCATCTTAAAAGAACAGAAGTTTAAGGGCATCTGAAATAAAGATGAATCACTTTTGGCACATGATGTATGAGGCAAATGTATATGTTTAATTACATATAATTTGCATCAAAGGTGCTGATATTTCCCTTACAGATCTAGGAAACCTGTTATGATACCAAAATGTAGGTTTGAGGGACTAGAAAGCATGAAGAAGAAGGTGGTCATGAGTAAGAGCATAGTTTAAATTAAAGGAAAAATGACCCTCTAGCTATCTAAGGAGAAAAAGTTGAAAGGTGAGTAAATATTTGGAATCATCTTTTTAAAATTTGTTGAAATAACTTTTGATCTTGGGAAATAAGTAGTAAATTTGGTCAAATCAGTCAAGATGCTTCGTGAATCTTAATATGTTAAGTTCCTGTGAGTAAAAATCCTAGCCAAGTCCCTTTGTGAGTAACAGCAAAATTCAATGAACCCTGAGTGAACCTAGTGAGTCAAAACCTGACAATTGGAGCCTTGGGATTACAAATTCGATTTGAATTTGAAGTCTTTCAAGAGAGATAGGATTCAGTTGTAGAACTTTTATGTATTGTGTGTGACTAACAACCACATCAACATAAGTAAACCACTTTCCCAATTACATGGACTTGATTTCCAGTATTTAAAATAGCATACATAATCTAGTAAAGCAATGGATCAATTAAAAATATATTTGAGAGTTACAGAGAAGCAATTAGAATCTTCATCAGGAAATATTTAAATTGCTACATAAGTTTGAATAACTATCTGAATGCTCTTTGGAAATTGGCTGTGCACTCCCTTGGTGATCAGTCACATATGCCCTCAAGCTAATGGCTGCATAGAGGAAAAATATTTTATATAATTTCCTTGCCTTTACCAGGAACTATCCAAGGTGTACTCTGTATCTTTGGTCGGACATACACTGTATGCCTTTTCCTCAATCCACTGACTGCCTTGTGCTATCACCCAAGAAAAAAAAATTCTTTCCAAATTACAATTCCATATATAAATAATTTTTTTCCAAAGGTGATTGAGGGTAAGCATCACACTTTTTGATCACTTGCTATTACATTATTGAATTCAATGACATTACTAAATCATTATTAATCCTCTTTGTCATAAAGGTCAATTAACAAGCAGAAGGCTATTGGTGTCATTGTAACAGCAAATGAGAATGTAAAATGCTTACACAACGCAATTGTAGATGAGAACTAATTATGTCACCAGTTTTGGGTAGGACTAACAGGAAGTAACTTGTGATCTCATGTGAAAGCCATACTGTAACTTTAGTAGTCTTAAGCTATAAACTTAATCTACATTATCTATCTATCTTTTAATCATCAGTCATATTCTATTTCCTCATAATCATGCATGTTTGTAGCATTCCTGGTAACTCAGGTACGATTTTCAGAACATTTGTGATTGATGAATGCATAAATCTTGTCTACTGTTTGCTCTACTGAAATTCCCATGGCTTCACAGGCAGCCCAAAGCAATTTCCCCTATTTATTTGAATGCTATCTATAAAAATATAAAGTCACAGAATGAATCCTTGATTATGTTGAATTTCTCTTCTGAAGATGGTAGTGAAAATGGAAAGTCTGGCCTGTCTAATTAATGGATGCTCTAGAGGGGGAAGTATTGATCATTTGATTAAGGATTTTATATGTAGAGCTAAAGTTAGTTCTAGTTTGCAATAAGGTTGCATTCCGTTTGAACGCATTAACAGGCTAATAGTGATAATTTGTGATATATTTAGGCAAGTTGCATTCAGAAGCATCAAAGCGTGCAGTTAAAGGAAGAAGGCAGCTTTATGATGTACTACTAGAAGAACACAATGCGAAAGTAGTTCATGGAAATGTGCCAAAAAGTAAAGATGATCATTTTGCAGGTCAGTTATATAATATTTGAATAATCCTATACCAATGTTCTGATATGAAATAAAATGGGTCAATTATTGTGTGGTGTGATATCATGATGGATGTTGAAGTATAGTTTTATTTGAGAAATTTAATATCATTTCTGTTCATTTGCAGCAACAGATATTCCAGCTCCACTTGCAACAAAGATATATTACCCAAGACAGAATCAGCGGTTGCGTGCTGTACTTGGTCATCTTTATCGAGAATCTTTGATAAAAGAGAACTCTAATGAGCCATCAATTCCCAAACCACTGTCTGGGGACACTGGAGTGCAATCTGGACGTACACAGATTTTATCCCCTGACAATGACTTAACTGATCAACAGAAAGACCTTATGGGTCAAAAGAAGGTTTGAGCCAACATCTTAACTGCTAATCAGTTTTATGTGTCTTAACATATTAAGTTGTGATGTAAATAAAAAGATACATAGATTGAATGGATTTTTGGATTGATTAAAAGGATTATCTCTGGAGATAGAGTAACTAAAAGATTTTGGAGTATTGTCATATTTTAAATTCTTGTTATCTAAACTCTATATAAAGAGTTCTTTCTTTTAGATTTCATGCTTTTACTTATGATTAGTTATCAGGCTCAAATATGGTAATGCTTTACCCAGTCTGTAGGTTCTTTACTATCAAATAATTGTCACTGTATTCACCTCATATTTGTTATTAGTTGTATGCTTACGAATACAATATCATTTAAAGTATCTAAAACTGCATCAAGAATCAACCCATATTTTCCTTTTATATTAGAAAACCAGTGGAAATGAGAGATGAATTAGAAAACCAGTGGAAACAAGAGATGAATTAGAAAACAAAAATTAATATTACCAAAATTGCGAATGGTAGAAAATTGGCTAGGGTGCCAAAAAAATTAACTGGGAAAACATTGATAAAATATAGAAACAAGGTAAACAGAGAAAAATTAAATGCCTAGCATGAAATGGAAGGAAGATTGCATACTGAAAAAATTCCTTGATCTGCAGATTTAAGGGTTATGATGGCTTTCCCTAAATCTGAGATTCTAGGTTTATGGGTTAAAGAGAACTGCGAATCTCTGGGAGAAGTAGAATTTCTAGTAATGCCCAAGGGTGTTTTATGGCTCTCTTCTCATCTAAACAAGAAAAGGATCAGAACTTTCAAGGAAGGCCATGGTTCATGAAAAAATAAGGGCTCTTCATGAAACCTTGGTACCTTTATTTCAGTCCCATGAAGGATTTAACCAGTACTTTAGCAGTATGGGTGAGATTTACCTCTTTGCCAAGTGAATACTAGCAGGAATTTTCCCTCAAGGATCAACAAAGCACAAGGAAAGCTAAAGAAACCAACCACCTGATCTGTTTCCTCCAGCTGGCAGAAGGAGAATATGCTTCATCGCAATAGCTTGCACCTCTGAAACTGCTAGGTGTATCAAAAACAACAAGGCCAAGAGCTGCCACACTACAGATCTGATCCAAACAAAATCTTTAGAAAATAAGTTTAACTTAATCTAGGGGTAGAAAGGACAAAAGCTAGAAATGAACTCCAAGCGAAGGAATAGTTCACAAGGAGAATATATTGGGTAGTCCTGTTTAGCCCCCTGTCCCCATATGGAAATGGTTCAGGTCCCGGTTTGGCATGGGTACACCAAGTACACCTTGGGTACCGCTCGGGCACCTTGGGTTCCTTGCAGGTCGCCGTAAAGTGTAGACTATGTAATTGGGTAGTCTTGTTTAACCTCCTGTTCCTATATGGAAATGGTTTGGGTCTCGGTTTGGCATGGGTACGCCCCTGAGTTCATCTAGGGTATTGCCCAAGCACCTTGGGTTCCTTGTGGGTCGCCCGAAAGTGAGGGCATAGCAAAGTTTCAACTTATTTGACAACACAAAAGACCAAAACTGTATAATTTTTATCCTCCAAGCTGCCCTTGCTTGGGTTTGAAGGTTGGTTCATTTTTTTCGAAGGTGAGGGCTACAAGAGAGTTAAACCTACACCAACAAGAGAGAAATAGCTGTACAAAGAAGGTTTAACCATCAAAGGTGAGTAAATCTTTCATTTTTTCAAGTTTTGAATATTTTTTTCGAAGATTTTTCAAGTTCTTAACTTTTTTTTGGTAAGCTTTGAATATTTTTTGAACTTTTTATGCATAATAACTATATGGGGTTATAATGCAGCAAGTAGACATACCAAATTCTATTGAAAATTAAGTGCGAAAAACACTTATTTATAAGACTTTACAAGCTTTCTTTCCATATGATTTATTCAAGATAAATAAATGGCACACTATAGTTTCTATACTAAATTTGGTTTGCTTGTACAATATTGTTGTTTTAATTTGTCACTTTTGTGACATCAAAAAGCATAATAGTGAATACCTATGTTATTGCGTTTTCCTATATAGGTGCATTACCATGTGTCACAAAGATATGGTTTTGATATGGCTTTAGGTTTATGACGGTTTTGGGTTCACTCAATGCCCAGCCTAGAATCCTAAATAAGGGCTCTCATTCAAGGAAACTTTTCAAAAATTGGCTATGTATTACAATCCTAAAATAGCCTGAATTGTAAATGTTTGTGTTTATCAACTCGTGAAAATTGAATTATAATATGAAGTCATGAAAACTAAAAAAATAATGTTTTACAAGGAAGTTAGGACAATGTTGTATCCCCAATTCTTTGTTAGTATCACGGTGTAAATATCAAACTAGGGGTGCACCTTGAGTTCATGTTATGAATTAGAATGTGAATGGTAGAAATATCGGTGTAATATGTTATTAGATGTGCATTTAAATCAGAATTGTAAATGTTTGTCTCTAATGTGTTAAATACATTTACAATTAATATCATCTATTTAATGTACATTGGCATTTACGAGTAATAGAATATTAAAATTTATATATAGATAATATAAAATATATTATATGTATAGATTATAGATTATTAATTAATTTATATATTTATAGATTCTAATTATTATTAATGTAGTATTAAATATTATATAATATATTTATATAAACATTAAAATACAATATTATATTATATAACTGTGTGTATATATACACACAGTTATATAAATGAACTCAAACCCATACTTGGGGGAAAAAAATGCCATACTTGTGTACCTGAACCTCGAACTAGTACTCATTCCCATGCTAGGACCTGCAGCTTAGGTGAAAATAGTAAAACCATTCTTCAAATTAGAAGTGCAAGCTCCCTAAAATCTATCCAAACTTAAACTAATAGAAACCACAAATGTTTACATTGTACAAATCTTTAATAA
The DNA here is from genome assembly GCA_007258455.2 of Sequoia sempervirens. Taxonomy (NCBI): domain Eukaryota; kingdom Viridiplantae; phylum Streptophyta; class Pinopsida; order Cupressales; family Cupressaceae; genus Sequoia; species Sequoia sempervirens. Next base: position 22,003 of record VDFB02120494.1, on the reverse strand, counting down.
GCATTTTGCATTTAATATAAAATACTACTTTGACTATGATTTTGCCCTAGATGCAACATTGAACCATCAATAGCTAAGACTGTCTTGAGATTTTCAGATTTAACAACTCAAGCATGAACAAATGTAACTTCCTCTTGGTTAAAATAGAGACCAATGTTCAGCCACAAACAAGGTTTTGATTAAAAAGACACCAATATATACTGTTTATTGGCTAAAGTGGAGACTAATAGCTTAGCATTGACACAAGAAATGATGAAATGAAAGAACATCGCATGATTCCATGAAGCAAATTGTCAAAGGAATATGCAAAATTATCACTTTGATGAACAAAGATTATCAGCACAAAGTCTGACAAGATTGTTCAATTCAATTCAACTCCATGGAATTACAAATAAGTGAATGATCTCCACACAAGCTTCTGCAGCATATACTTTACATTGACTTACATAAGTTCTTTCATTAAACATTACAGTGGCTTGACTTCAACCTTCAAATGACGATTTTTGCAACATAAGTTTGGCATCAACTCTCATTACATTGTATGTGTAAATGACACATTTATAACTTTCTAGCTGCAACTTCAAAAATAAATAAAAATAATTGCTTTGAAAGCAATTCTATCCTCATGCTCTGAGAATAATATAAAATATTACTTTCTTACTAATTCTCCTCCTTATCTTGAGTGTCCATTTGAATGAATGGATCTAATATTCTGAATTTTCTTTAAATTTGGTTTTTGATCCTTAATCTTGGTTTGGTCATCACCTTGAATGAAGGGCTCATATTTGGTGATTTTTTTCTTTATTTCTCTTTATTTTCCTTCCAATCTTCACTTGCGTGCATATACTTGCTTGGATGCCACTTTTTCTTTTTTTCTAATTTCACTTTGGCAAGAAAACCATTTTATTTTGTTGTCTAGAAGAACTTAAGTACTCAATTGTTTTCTTTTTTTAAACTTGATCTTAGCATCATACAATGTTCCAATTTGATTCTCATTCGGGATTTGTTTATGTGGACATTAATTTTGAGTTTAATTTTGGCATTCATCAAGGATTTTCCCTATTGGACCCTAAATTTGGGAATTGGACCACTTAGTGCCAAGTTGGCAATCATTGGGGATTTTTCCTGATGGACAACAAGTCAGGAATTCCATGCCTTGAACAAAAAAAATAAAAAGTTGGTGCTCATTGAAGATTTTCGTTGGGACACCAAAATTAGGAAACTGATGACTTGGATGCCAAAATTGAAGATTTTAAAATGTGATGCGAATAATGAACAATGTGTGGGTGCTTGGAATGTTTTTTGATGAGTTTTCAAATGACAGTTGTAGAAACTTTTAAGCTTCATTGAAATTGTTCTATTTTCTTGTTTTGGAACATTGCGACATAAAATCTCTAACTTCGATGAGTTTTCTATATTTTTATTTCCTCTTGAAACCATTTTTGGCCGTTGAAGCTTGGATTTGTATTGTTGACCTTCTGCCATTGCCATCTATTGCTTTTCACCAAAAAAGTAGAAAAAGCAAATAGAAAGTTGTGATTTTCATGCTTAACTCCTTAATGTGGGATACAACAAAAAAGCAAAAAGCAACTTTTTCTAAATATAGGAACTTTCAAAAATAGAAAGTTTGAGTTTTAGACTTCAGTCAAATTGCTCATCTTAAATATTGGACCCTCCAAAGTGATAATTTTATTCTTGGAAGACGATCCTCATATGCAATTTTGTCTTAGTGTGCTTGGAAAGATTTGTCTTAGTCTCGATCCCCCATACTTGTGCCTAGTGTCTGCCATCATATTTTTCCTTTGAACCTCATCCTTTCTTTCCTTTGCTGGAGTTGGAGCTGAAACCTTCTTCAATATTCATATCTTGATAATCTTTGTGACAAGTAATCTGCCTACATCATTAGTAGACGAAGACAAACCAACACCTAAGGACTTAACCACTTTGATAGGAAAGATAACATAGTTCACATTGACATGACAAGAATGACTTGACATTTGGCTAAAAACATGATTGAAAACAAAGTTTTCTTGGGGTGCAAATGTTGGTACTGATACACACAAAACAAACCTTACATACAAATTTGTCCTTAAATACATCATCTAAAAATAGAAATCTTCAAATAGATTTCACATCAACTAAAAATAGAAATCTTCAAATAGATTTCCTTCAAAAATATTAAGCATCTAGGAATAGATCTTCCAGAATGTCCTATAAAAATAGATCTAAGAGTTCATCCTAAAAATATGTGCAACCGAAAATATTAGTGTTCCAGAAATAAAGAGCTAAAAATAGCTACTTCAGAATCACACTCGATGGGCTTGGCGTGGCAACAATAGTAGTAGCATCCCTTGTATTTTGTGCCCATTGAATTCTATCAATGAAACTCTATACTTGTAATCTATTAGCCAATGGCATGGAATCTATCTAAATCATTTGAGCATCAAAGGTTAGGCTGCTCTCTGTGACCAATGTGTCAATCTGTGTCACCCCCTCAACATCCTTGATTTTTTGTGACAATTTACAACTTACCTATGTTTCATCTTGTTGATCTCTCCCAAGTGTGTCCTTCATCAACCTTTGAAATTCAACCAAGGCCTCATCATATTCAATTTGAATGCCATTCTCATCACCAAAGGTACATGAGAGTAATGTCACCAAGGAAGTAGCTTGTTGTCTCATGTCATCTAGTCTACTCTTTTGATGACTTAAACCCAAAAGCGAAGAATTGGGTAGAAAATGCCATTGGCTTTGCGATCAAAATTGTGCGCTGATGGAGGAAATATGTGTTAAAGCCACCTTAGACACGTGCTTAGGGGCCTCTTTAGCCCATTTTTGATATTGGGGTGGAATATATTTGAGTCTTTGCCAAAAAGAGGAACTGTTGGAGAAGTTAGCCAACTATTTCTCCACTTAGCTGCTTTGTAGCCTTCATAGCCCTAATTATTGCAATGCTTTGTCTTCTTCCCTTGAACATCATCATTGTTTACATGTTATCCAGCTTGAGGCAAACATCTTCATGTTACAAAAAGTCATTAACTGAAGTACATATATCTTGACAGGATGATCTTGTAAATTGACAAGGGAAACCATAATTGATTGGATTGATAAACAAATGATGACCAACTAGTGACAAATCTAATAAAAGGGAGCATGAAGGTTTAATTTTGTACAGGTACAACACTTTAGAAGATTCGTTAGGTTTTAGTTCAAAAAGTGGCTTTAGAATCTCAGAGGGTGTTCATGTGTCATGTTGCTATTTTTAGCAATGACTATTTCTTGTAGTTGTTTTTAGTGGTCCTATTTTTGGACAAAGAGTTGAGAACCTATTTTTAGGTTGCTTTAGTTAGAGTTTATTTTATCATTTGTTTAGGAGTAGTTTTTCGTTAAAGTTCCTTTCTTACCTACCTTTTTAGGCGCTTTTAAGCATTTTGCTTTAAAACATTGATTTTTGGGATAAAATATTATTATTATAAAGTCCCAAAAATTAGACATCTTGTAACCTTATAAGTTAAGTGCTTTGAGCACATAGATTCTAGATGATCCTTGATGCCACACTTTGTGCTGCTAAAATTATTATTTGGGCCGGCTAGTTGTATATTGTAATTTCAATGATTAGATTGAAACTGAATAATAAGTTTCAAGCTTTGTATTGATGTTGTATTATTCATCTAGGTTGCAACTTCGTGTAGAAACTAGTTGTTTAGTCAGAGTCATATCATTCTATAAGTTTTTACTCCTTTTCAATTGTGTTGTGTTTGTATCTGATTGTTAGTCTCTGTTTTAGCCAATAAGAAGTTGTCTTGCTCATGCTTAGAGATAGTTGCCTTCATTTATAAATCTGGGAAATTTTTCTTGTGAGACAAGCTATTACTAATCTTGTGCTCAAACCAAAGGCAAACAGATTGGGGGATAGGTAGTTTTCCACTTTTACAAAACCAGAGAGAAATCTTGTATATTGTTTATAATTATATATTTTTGTTCATATCTTACCATCTAGGCTAGTTTTAGATCTCAGAGAGCTTCCCCTTATAATTTGAAGAGAGATTTACTTGACATACTTTTTGGGTTTGAGTTGTCTTGAAAGAGACAAATTAAAATGCTAGCACTATTCACATCGGTGATTGAAGGGAAATCACTCACAGAAACAAAATGTTGCAAAGCTACTAAGAGAGTCTCATGCAAGTTGCAACATATAAACAATAACAAATAAAACATAATCTTTATCAATGTCTATGCAAAAGGAAACGAGATATTCTTAGAATTCTCTGATACAAGGAAGACCAGCTTTCCTCTCATCTATGCTTCTTGTTTCATGGGAAACACTCAATGGATATTTGGCTTCCACTTGTCTTTAGACGACAGATGAAATTAACCGAAAGGATCAATAAGTGGCTTACATTGGCTGGTCATGCATAGCTTATTTAGCCTATTCTCCAAGTGATCCCTCTTTATCCAACGCTACAAATGATTTTGCCAACTTAGAGCAGAAAATAAGAAAATTGCTGAGAGATTTTTTATAGAAAGGGACTGAAGCTGATTTCAAATTCTCGCTTGCTCCTTGGTCTATTATAGCTAGTCCATGAAATTTTTTGACTTCTAAGAACTTGGGTGGTTCAACCATCTCAATGAAACTTACATGGAAGAAACTTCAAGGGAGAAAAAGCATCATCCAGAACACTTATTTAGAAAAATACAACTTCACACTTAATACTAAACCGAATAAATATCATTGTGGAATGAGGCAAACCACCTTTAACTGAACTAGACATACTGGACTTAGAAGATGCCCTTCAAAGCAAGGTGTTGAGTACCATTCCAGGTTATTGATCCTCTGCAGAAGAAGGAATTAGAAAATGGAATACACAAATTATACAGGAATGTGAATCTCATATCCTGGAACAATGTAGATTTGATTTTTGATCGAAGCACTTAAATCAAGAACCATGCTGCTTTTCTAGGAAGGTGATAAGCTGTTTTGGTCTCGAACCCTAATGAAAATTTCATTGCTGCCTCTGGATGGAAAACATTTCTAGAGTCTCAAATCAGTGATAAGTTTTTGGGGAATGCCTGGAATTATAAAATATGGTCTAAGACAAATTTTCCTCTGGCTGTTTGTGTGCATGATCAAAATCTGATTTGTACAATCCCAAATATTTGCCCCAATCGTATGCAAAATGACCAATCGTATGCAAAATGAGGAAATCATATTGTATCTGCTCATCCAATGCAAATATGCATACCAAAGCTGGGCCTATCTTGCTTGAGACTTCAACATCAACTTCAAATTAATCCCAAAATCAGCACAAATGTGAATCATAAGGGAACTGTTTTCTCACTCTTGGGTTCATTATCTGGCATATTTGGCATAAATGGAATAACGGGATGTTCAAGAGCACTCAGAGACTGTCTTAAAGAAAGTCTCCATTTCTCATTACTTTTTCAAAACCTGTCTTAGAGTTACAGTTTGACTCTTCCAACACAAAATTTCTTCCTCTCTCATACAAAGACATGTTGTGCAAAATCTAAAATTGAATGATGGTACCTTGAGATGAAGTCCCCGGGTCACAAACTATGTAATATTTGGTTACTGGTCATCAACTTATTAATGCATCTCATCCCCAAATCAACCCCATGGTAGCCACATCACAAACCCTCTCCACCTCTTCTAATAGGAATATCAAAGAAGAGACTGAGGAGCTCAAATCGCACACAAATGCGATAATAACAGAGAATTCCTGTGAAATTTAATTACTGTAGTAAATCAGATGAAAACAGATTCCCCCCATACTAAGAACCATAGTTACAAACTCAGGTTTGGCAAAGACTTGACATGAGGGCATGCCAGCCTACTCAGCAAGGAGAAGAAACCATTCAGCAACTGCAATGACCTCAACCTGAACCATCTCTTAGTGATTAGACCTGGCATTTTGACAAAGAACCAAGAACCTATGGCAGGCACTGGATCTAGGAACATTCAAACCAACACTGAAGCGTGACTCATTGATGGATGCCATTCTACTATACACTACTTTTCTACTTTCAGTCTATATTCTGTACCTGCTTTTACTTTTTGTTTAGCTCTCTTGAAAGACATTCTTACTACTTGTCTGAGAGCCCTATCTACAGCTCAATTTGGGATCTTCTCATAGCTAACTGGAGACTCATAGCCTAACCCTTGCTACTCTGGTCCCGTATAGACAATGCATCTCCATCTCTGAGAAACATATAGGGGATGTTTGCAGATAAAATTTCTCTATATCTCCTGGAAGTGTCCTTTGCAAATTGGGAAACTTCCAATAGAAGTTTCTCAGATATATCATATCAATTATACTGGTTTTCCCCAAGTTGAAATATGTGATTAAAAAAACTAGAATTAAATAAATACACTATAGACTTGTAATTTTCTATTTTATATGAAATTTTATGAATGTTTTTGTATAAGAAAATTTTCTTATCAAGCTCAAGAGGTAATAGTATGAAGAGAAATAATAAGACTTAAGATGAGTATGTGCACCAAATTTAATCAATCAATAAAAAATACCGCCTTCTCCGAGAACCCCCATACAATGTTTTCACAATAATTCCATTCCCTTCCCACTCTGTCTGCCATCTCTAGGTGATTATGGTCTAAATTTTAATTGTTAATATCATGATGATGATTATCAAATATCAATGTAATTAATTTTATTGCTTCCATTGACATCTATTTCAATATTTTAAAATGTTAATTTTTAAGTTTTTAAGCATTTGGTATTTTAACATTCTTTAAAGTTGTATATCCACTGTATAATAATTATTTTTTTAAAATTAAATTTTTTATATTTAAATATTTATGTTTTCTCTCTCCAAGGACCCATCTCCAATTTGGAAACAATGTTTTTAACCAGTACCAGTCCCTGTCTCTGGGTGACGATAGATCTTTTGGTTTGGCATATCTAAATTTTTGGTTTATTTGCCTTTACTAGTATCTATTGCCTTTTCTTTAGCTCTTTCTGGCAGGCTCTTCCCCTGCTGTACTTTCATACTTTTAGCCATGTTACTAATGTCCGAAATTTTCTGATCTCTTTTTCAATCCTTTGCTAACAAAAAAAATTGTCAAAAAATATAGTGTTCACAAAATTAGAAATTCTGTTTAAATTTTAGTTTGTATGAAATGCATTACAATGGATAAATTTCTGGGTGGTGTACATGCACATTTGTGTAGCGACCCAATTCTCGTAAATTAAAATTTCCAATTCTCACTTTAAACATGTAAAGGTAACAAGTAACAAAGATAATACAATAAAAGTTCTTCCTTTCTTTATTGATAAATACGTACAAGTTACAATATGTTTCCACATGAATTTCATTTTCATTGCAAATATAAATCAGAGTTCAAAAGTAATACAGTTACATACATAGCTCGTAAGCTTTTGCACAAATAGAAGTAAGAAGGTCAGGTCCATCCTTTCAAATCTTGGTACATTGGCAACTGGCGTGGAGGAGAAACATCACTCGAGCGCTTTTCCGCCAACCACGGACTTATAATGCGGTCCCCCGCACGATCATTTCACAATGAACGGCCCTCCCTTCGAAGAAGAGATTGGTAGGGTATCCTTTAACGATTACCAACTGAGCATAGTGCTGTGTCCTACACAACTAGAACCTTGCTATTTCACAATCTCGATCTAGTACTCGGATCACAATGAACTGACAGTGTAGTCTCAACTAACTCACGTCTAAGTGGCATTCGTACATTTCACTACTTTGGCCAAAGTATTCTCATTCAGTACTTCGATGAAGGTCATCTATCATAAACACTACTCAGGGCCGATTTGACTTGGGGCTATCTTACTCTACGCGTAGGCTATGTCTTTAATGGATTCAGTTTACCCCAGACTTCCTACCTCAAACAGTTTACTGGAAATGAGTCTGTAAACAAGTATTCTCTATCCTTTCTCCTGTTTCCAGAAATCCTTATCCTAGGAGTGAAGCTTACTAATGTTAACCTAATAACATAAGCTAGGATTATACTTAGTTTTGACAAAATTTCGTTCCTAGAAGACAATATTTACCCTACGTATGCTTCATACACGAAGATCATACACAACATGCAATAGTCATTCAAAATGCAAATAAATCCCTCCCTTTTATCCTTTTCCATTATTTCTCTTAAATGTAAGATAAGTAAACTAATCCCTTAAGCTCTTTACTCATATAATCCCTTTTTCACAATCCTTTAATCATTGAAACCGTATATACTCCTCATATGGAGATCATACATATTTCATACCTTTATGCAAAACACACACTAATGCAAACATGAATACACTCCAGAAAACATGCATAACCATTCCTTAAAGTAATTTACTTACATGGTGCAACATAGAACCATTTCTTTGTTTATCTTAACTGAAGTATTGAACTCAATGCAATTCCCTAACTATGCACATTCAGTAATTACACTTTTAGATTTATATCAAGAAATACGCTCTAGAACATGAAAGAAGAAACAACATGCCTAGTATATGCTTTTCCCTTTAGAGGATGAACTTGGTTGTGTTTCCAGCACCTCAGACCTCCAACAAAAGACTGTGAATTCAGAAATTGTGAAGATAATGTACAGAGGATGTCTCTCAGCAAATGGTGATATATGTTCTCAGAAAATATGAAAGGCTTCTCTTAGCAATAATAAAGCTCACTCACAGCTCAAAAAGGGATAGCCACAGTAACTGGTAAATGCTGGTAAAAATTCACAGTATCTTTTAAACTCAGCAATACAGAATAATATAACCAATACAGAGAATGATTATGGAAGCTCAATAAGAATGATAAACTCGGATTGTTCGATATCCCCCTACAATGAATGGAAGGTGTCTATATATAGGCCCGAATTGCAACAAATTCCACTAATGGAGGCATGCGGATTGACAACAAGTGCCCAGAATTAGTCAAAATGATACTTGGCGGATTCTTAAACCCTAAGTCATTAAAAATGGAGGTGATTCGACCTCATTGAGCCAGCAAATCATGAATAATTCAACTCAAAAATGTAAAACGCCACATACAGGTACATGTCTTTTTCCAGTTGTATGAAATCAAATGATTTACCTGCTGCGTTTTAGGTCAAGGTTCCTATACTTCCCACGTCGCCATTACTTATGGTTTGAAGAACAGCAATGGACACTTCTCCTCCAGACCAGGTCTATGCCGTGCTCATGGCCGCGCGCTTTCACAAGAGTGTTTTTATTTCATACGCCATTTCATTTTCACGGGTATGAACTTCTCAAAAATGTATTTTTCTCTTTTCCAAATGTTCACCAAATAATTATTTCGACTTTACACTATATGAAGTATTTAATATTTCAAATATTTATTTCTCTTAATATTTTGATTTCCCATAGTTCAAAATATTTAATATTGATTTAAAAATCAAATATTTCCTTTTTAAAATCTTTAAATGTAATAATATATAGTAAAAATCGTTTTATAAATTTACCAAAGTATTTTAAAATTCAATTTCCAAAATTACTCAAGGTAATATAAAATTGACTTCCTAAATCACTTTAGGCAATAATAAATATTCATATATATTTAATATATATTTATATATTTTTATTATAGATTTATTTACTCCATAATATATGAATATATATATATTTAAATATTAGCATTTAAATATATTTATATATATTTAAGTAAAACTATAATATAAAATATATACGTATATATTATTAAATATATAAACATTTAAATATTTACACTTATACGTATTAATTGTTACATATGTATATTGTGAGCTAGTCAGCATACTTGCAATATACATGCATACGTATTCGTGTAAATATGATTGTATGTAAATTCCAATCAAATATTACTATTAACATCCTTATTCCTAGGCTATAGGTAATGTGGGTATATATATATGTATATCACTGTACGCAGTGTACACGTAAATGTATGTATACCATGTCGACACGTACGTATGGGCATATCCATCTGCTGAACATACGTATTTATTGACATGTATATACATACTCACTTGACCTATTAACATATATCCATTCACGTTTTCCATATCATGGTCAAAGCATAGTAAGTTAGACAAATGAGTAATCATCACTTTTCAAAGCATAAAGAAGTAAACATAACTCCTAAAGCCTAAGGATGACTTATCTAAACCAACATAAATGACTTGGTTTCTTAGAGACTATACTGACGTGTGTGTATGCTCATTTGGTACTCGTTACTGCTTACCCGATCAAGTTCCTCCCTGAGTGATATTTCTCCTCTGCCTGGAGGATTGGTCCTCTTTCCTGCACACTGTGACACAACAACAGGAGTCATATGCTCAAAACGAAGCAGAATACATGAAACATTTCAAAAGTTAGATTCTTCATAAATCAATAACCTTCTATTCTCCTTTATGCAGTATTTCACCAAGAATAACATCAAATGAAACATCATTCATATTGAAAACAAGGTACAAGCATCATTAATTCACCTCTAGAATTCACATTTACTCTATCTAGTGATGGTAAATTTAACGTCACAATTTGGGTTAACAATTTGAAACATGAAAAATAATATCGTTGGAATAGAGTTAATGGACTTGATGAATAATGCGAACAATCTTGATCAAAGCACTGAACCTACATTTTCACCAAGAAAATATATGTTCCTTGCTGTTGAAGTTATTGTATGAAGGCTAGCTGCTTGAAGAGTTAAATCCCTTTTCATTAAGGAACTAACTTGATTTGATTGGTTTAAATAGAATATAGAATCCTATGATAGTTGTTAATAAGTTTATTTCATGTAATCCTTTATTTATATGTAGTTATGTTTAGGATGCTGGTAAATGCTGCACATCAGAGGATGGCCATATGCAGCCAAAGGCTACCTGGCATTATGCAATTTGCCAGTGTGTAGTGGCAGTAGCCATGTGTTGGGCAGGCCATACCCTAGCTTTGGTCCTTTGTTTTTCAAATGAAGAATTTTTAATTGGATTGCACTCTAATCTTCTTTTGCTGTTATTTCAACAGAAAGAATTATCAACCATAACACCAATACGGAAATCCGAGCAAATGCTACCTCCAACTTCAGAAATAGGCCGTACGATCACTAATGGGCATCCATCTCATATGAATTTTCAAAATCAGTACCATGAAAATAAATTTGCAAGGACTCAACTGCCTATGGAAGTTGGTCCAGCCGGTATTATGCGGAACAGATTTATACAGACACCTTATACCTTTACTGGAACTGCAGGTATAATTGTTAGTTGTTTTTACTTTTTTTGGGTCAAATTACCTCCTAAATATTTTTTTGCTATATGTGCATGCAAGTAAGAAATACTATATTTTGCATGAGATATCAATGCTCTCATTTATGATCAGGACACATTTAATGTATGTGGTATATAGATATACTAACATATCCGAAGCAAGGACAAGTGTGATTATCTTTTTCGAGATTTTCATGTAGAGTTATTGGGTGTACTTTGGATTTGCATTGATCTGTTTTTTCTTAAAGTGGGTCTCTGATTGCTAATTGACATTCAATGTGAATTTTGCAGGGACATCAATGGGCTCTATGCAACAAGCCAATGGTATCGTACCTGTAATTTAGTTCTATGTTTGCTTGTCAGACCATATCTTACCTCTCTTAGTTCAGTAAGAGAATTTGCAGGTTTAAGGTTCCCTATATATTCACTTAAATTTGAAAATCTGAGGTATGCTTGTTATTGGTTTTGTGGTATACATTCTGCATCTCATTGTTTTAGCAGGCCTCTGTCTGTTGATAAGAAACATGTTTTAGTTTGAATACGAAGAATGTACAAATCAAATAAGTAAATGTAAAGCTAGAAGTAAAAACTAGGTGCATTTTTAGTACTTTTGACACTTTAATACCTTCAATTGATTAGCATAATAAAGCTCGTGACAACTAACTGCTGAGCCACGCTTACAGACTCTTGTTACCAGAGAAATATTAATTTCGATATATTGTTTGTATATTACATCTGATGCAAACAATTTATTTTCCAATTTAGTTTGGAGCATTCATGGGATTTACATCTTAACATCTTATGGATCATATTCGAAAAATAGGAAGTTGTACATATCTGGTTGGTTGAGTTTGGTGTTTTATCAGAAAAGTTGTGGTTTTCAAGGCTCTAGTAATGCCACGACCATTTTTACGATAAGATGATATTAATCATGAAAGGAACAATTGGTGGCTCTCACCCTTAATTTTTATTCAAAACCACCATCTGTTTAGTCTCAAGATTATTGATAACAAACTACTTCGTGCACAACAATCGTAGATTCAAAAATATTAAATATACATGGTTTTCCTTTATTTTTTGAAACAAGCTTAAGAGAACATGAATATAAAATTGCTTATTTTTTCTTCAGGATTGTGAGTTATGATCTAGAAAGCACATCACTACATGTAGAATTCTTACATAATGCTAACAATAAATAACTAGATAGGAAAATAAACAGTACTACTATACCTTGTGGAGGCATGAATAAAGGGAATTTCTATCATAAACTGAATTTGTGCCAAGTTGATAATATTGTTTTTCTCACTCGTTAAATTAATACCTGTTAAGTATTCTGCAAGATACAACTGTATTAAGACATTTTTTTGTAATTGACTGTAATTAGCTCAAAATTGAACTGGACCATTTCGTTAGTTCTTTGGCACACATTTCTAGATTTCATTGTTGGAGTTGACTTTAAGTGGGAATGAATTTTGTAGGTATTGAGGTTTAGTTGATCATCTCCAGAAACTTGAATATGCATTTTAAATGTGAATTGATACCGGTAAGGTTGTCTTGTTTGAATCTAAGTCTAAGTTACTGATTTAGATATGGGTGAGGGTATGGGTATCAGAACCCGGTACAACGATACAGTGATTTTTTTTTTGGTATGGGTATGTGAATATATATTCAAAGTTATAAATTATAAGAACAATGATATTCATAATTGCTAATAACTAGAGTATTTAAATACCTCATATTCATAATTTGCAAAAATGAAAATACTCAAGTCTTAAAATGTTATAACACAATGAAAATTCAAAATTACAATCAATATTTATTAGTCTTCATATTTTTCTTCATCAAAAGCATCAAGGTTAGCATGCGGTTCAATTTCATTCAAACCACAATCAATTAGAGTGCTAGTCCCTCTAATTGTGTCATGTGTAGATGTAACGACCCGCCGTGTGAACCCCAAAGGACAACATTGCGTAAGATAAATTTGTACATTCATTACATGAAAAACAATTATACATTTACAAAGTCATCTATGCCCTCTGGGGTACACGAGACGGTTGTTACGAACCCTAAAATTTTGTCAAAATGAAAAAGAGTAAATCTAAGATTACATTATGATATCATACAATCATCCATAATTAATAGAGGAAAACGATACAACATTTTATTACAATTCAAATCATAGTTCAATAGTACAACTGAGGAGCATATTTTCACAAATACAACACATCATGGACACAATAATACATTACATAATGCTTCCCTTATATCAACATGAAGAGTACATCAAGTACAAGAATGATACATCAATGAAGACTAAGGTACAAAATGTGAAGCAGTCTTCAACCAAGTGAAGCTCTGTAACTTTGCATTTGCTTTTGCATTACGAACACAACCTAGGAACCCAATGGGGTGCATAACACATTCCACCCAACCACGTGGACCCGAAGGTCCACCCCCCGTGCTAGAAGATGACAAGAAAGAACCCACGACCAAGACAGACAAGTAGAATGATCACAAGACCAAACCACAAGGTCATCCAAAACATAGCATACAACAATCTCAATGACCACTTACAAGGTGATTGCTTCCGGAGGCAAACAAAGGGAAATCAAAGGATGTATAAAGTATAAAATCACAACTGAATGTGTGTGCGAGGCATGAACCATGTCGCTTAAAGTCATAACTAAGGTAAAATAAATCATAGGACAGAGTACACGCATGAGAACTTAAAACAAGAATACGATCAATGGAAACACAAAGGTTGAATCATGGGAAAACTCAACATAAAACAAGTTTCCCATCACCTCTGGAAGCCTAACGACCTACCACATGACTATCGAACAAGGAAGTAACTTAAGCCTTCGGGTTCCCATTATATCCAAAACATGTCTATTCATAAAAATTACCTCAATAATGACATAAACAAGAGGAAAAATATGATCGACATGGAACCACAAACATGCATAAGGAATCAATCTCAAAGAGCATTCATAATAAATGAATAGTCATCTAACAGGTTCAAAGTCAACTGAAAATATCCTTTCACTTAAACATAGACATAGCCCAAATTTACGAAATAAAAGCATATTCCATACTTCGCTTGGTTAAACATTCCTATTCAATCTAACTTAACAAGAACATAAAAGGGATTATCCATTTGATAATATTCTAACTTCAATTTTTGCTACAATACTTATAACACTCAAATAAATTAAATCTCTCCTAGTAATTTTTAGATTATTACATATTCGAGAATCACATATTTTATGACTATATTGTAATTATTTAATTAAATAAAGAACTTTGAAAAATCTACAGTAGGTATACATTTGTTACTTCAAAATATTAGATTTAATTAAAATGTACATATGCCTTTGATTATTATAAACTAACTAAATTTAATTAAAATCTAACTAATGATTTATCTAAAAATCACAAATCTAGGATTAAAAGAATTGGTACATAAAATTCAACTTTAAATATACTTGAAATTAATCCTACAAAAAAAATCTATACAAAGTAATTAAAACTTCCATTACATCTTGACTTTTTACTTATGAGAAATTATTTTTAACAATAAAGAAAATATAGCGGCAAAAATTCTCACTACAAAATTAACACAATAGTAACTTAATTACCTACCACAAAAGAATTATATAAATTACTTTTGATTGAAATAATCAACAATATTCTTATTGAAATAATTAACAATATTCTTAAATAATAACCAACTTACATAACATTTAACTAAAATCATATAAAATACTTTGATTGAAATAGTTAACAATATTCTTAAATAATAACCAACTTACATAGCATTTAACTAAAATAATATAAAATATTTTGATTGAAATAGTTAGCAATATTCTTAAATAATAACCAACTTACATAGCATTCTTTACATGATGATATGAATTCACGAAACAATATAAATTATATAAAAACAACCCTTTTAACAATTTCATTTATTTACTCACCCCTATATAATTTTTCCATCTATAATGATACACCAAATTTATTATCCATACATGATCTCCTATTTAAATTTACTACCTAACTAGTCCAAAATAAAGATTATATTTTATTTTTGGTAATCAACTATCTACCAAAGTAACTAACTCCTCTTAAATGAAATTTCTTTAATTACCCTCATAGCATATAAAACAAAATACACACACACACATATATATATAACCCAATCAGATAAAAGAAAACACAACAAATTTCAATACACTCAAAGAGTAGTTTTCAAATAAATACAACTTCAAATTACAATAAAATAGCTATTTATGTGTAACTAACTCAACAATCTTTTTTATCTAATTTAATTACTCTCTTCTTTTCTTTATTTACGTTATAACATTTTACTCATAATAAGGTCATTGGAATATTTAAAGAAACTATAATCAAATTCAATATATATCTGTAGCTTACTAAAATTGAATGCTAATCAATTTATAACAAAATCAAAATGCCAAACTTTAGATTTCAAATTGTAAAACAACTACAACCTATAATAGAATGACACAACTTTACATTTTATTTCTACATCATTATAAATTTAATTAAAGTAATCAAAGAAATCATATCATATAAAATACAAACCATTTGCTGATAACATATTACATTAAAATGAACTCATAAATGAAACCTATCTATTCCATTTATATTACCATTATTCTTTTAAATCTATATTTCTATATTACACTTTTTTTTATCATATTAAATCTAAATTTGTAAAAATCAACTTCTTTAATTTTAAATTAACTAATTATATTTAAAAATAATTTTGTAACTAATACATAACATATACTTATTATTTTTAAGTATTCTCATAAATTCTAAATATTCAAAGAAACTATCTTCTCATCATTTTAGAACTATAAATATTGTTTTTAGAAAGTCTAAAAAAAATCCTAACAAGGTGGGATATCTAACAAGGTGGGATATCTAAGGAGTTCTTTTCTGAAGAAAGTTGCTAATTTATTTCCTAAGCCTTAAAGCTTTAGAAGATAAACATGAATTTTTTATTAGCAAAAGTAAGGAAATTGGGTGGGGATAAATTTAAACTTAAATACCTATTCCTAACTTATCTAACAATATCATATACGTGTTGAACTCTATGTTTACTTGGTAGCACTTTTATTTTTTACTTTAGAGGTTTTTGACGGAAGAGGCAGGGTAAATTTGGTATCAAGGAGATTATTAAAAGCTTAGATATTATCTAATGGTGAGAGTCTCCCAGGCTTGAGACAAGTTACAGTTGAGAATTTCCATCAATCGGCTTTGTGTTACATGTATGTGAAATTGTGATTTATTTATTTAAAGAAAAATAAAATAAATAAATATAGTTCTAATTTTGTGAGAAGAAAATTGTAGAGTCTCATTCTAAGTAGGTTGTGATTACCATATATGGTAGAAGCATATGTCTAATAAATTTTGGAACGTTGTGAGAAGAAATAATCTAAATTTGTTTCAAAGTTTATGTTCAACAAACAACCTAGATGGAAAAGAATTAGGTAGAGAATAGATTGGGGAAAGCCTGTAATATATTTGTAAGTTTATCTGCTCCCCTTCAACAGACCCAGAAAGAGTTTTGAATAACCATGTACAAATGATGAAATCAATCACTCTTTAAAAGAAAATAAAAGAAATAATAAATAGAACCTAGGAAAAATAATTGAGTATCTATAATTTTAAGAGAGGAATGATAGGCAATGTTATTAGTCTATCTAACATGAAGGTGACCTTTCATTGAAAACAACCTCAAATGCAATACACAAAAAGAGCTAGCTCCAAAAAAAACACACTAGTGGTGCATACCTAGATTCGTAATGGAAATCAAAGACGGACTCCGAGGTGCTCCTCTTTGTAAATTTCTTTTACCTTCTCCAGTAATTTTTCTTTTTTTTTGTTTTCTCTTTACTTTCTTTCCTCCATCTTTCCCGTATCTTGTTTCACCTCTCTTACCCAATAAATTAAGGAAACATTCTTTCAATTCCGGGTAAGCAAAGTAATAGGTGGCAACAACACAGTTATCAATTTCACACGTGCCACAAATATTTTGCCCCATTCTACCACTTGGACGAAAATTCCTCCAAGTTAAAAGATTAAGAAATCTACCCCCACTAAGGTTGGTTGCCAGGGAAAAAAAAATTATCACGCTTATTCAATTTAATCAAATCTTCTATTAGGGTGGGTAAAAACTTATATATATATTATTTTATTTTTTTAAACTTTACTGATATTTTATTACATCCCTCATCAAATAATTTAAATTTAGATTTTAAAATTTATTAATATGTGGATTATCAATCCATTATATTTTAAATTAAAATAACCATTTTTTTTTAAAAAAATACAAATTTGTGTTTCAATATAACTATAACCTTTACATTAATTTAATATTTTAATTATTAAGATTTCCTTAATAATTTAATTTACTATTATAATTAAATCAATATTATAAAATGAGCTATGAAGCCCAACAAAATGCTTGAACGAAGATGGACAACGTTCAAACAGAACAATGATAAATGAAAAATGAACGACATGAACATAACAATACCAAACAAGACAGAATACTGACGAACGACATCGTCAAATATTGGTGGGACGACAGACACGAACGTGGACACTTTCTTGTCAAATCCTTAAACCCCGTCATATCCATTGGGTATGTTGGGCACACGCAGACCCGATGGTGCAGGTGGAGTCGGTGCCCGGTACTTGCAGCCCTGCATAAAACCAAGTGTTGAAACAACAATATATAAATTTAATGCCAAACACATTGTGGGAGAGAATTGCAATGTGGTAGGGCGCTCACGGATGAGTGATGCAACACCATCCCTCTCACCCGAACCTCAACCAATAGCACAATCATCATAAATATCATGAAACGAGTATTAAACAATTTACATAACCACACAATATTGCATAATCAGGTAAAGACGAACACCATGCATCATTATATTATCAACATTGTAAAACAGTATCATGTGCATCCAAGCAAAACACATAAGTCAATCAAGTGAAACGATCATCAATGTAATCACGAGTATGTATTAAACATAATAGTATCCACATAGTATCATAAGAGAACAGTATCATGAGAGGCACTACACAAGCATTAAACCATTTACGTAACCACACAATATCACACAATTAGATAAAGGCGAACACCATGCAACATTATATCATCAACAGAATGAAACAATATTATGAGCATCCAAATAGGACACACAAGTCAAAT
This sequence comes from Sequoia sempervirens, assembly GCA_007258455.2. Taxonomy (NCBI): domain Eukaryota; kingdom Viridiplantae; phylum Streptophyta; class Pinopsida; order Cupressales; family Cupressaceae; genus Sequoia; species Sequoia sempervirens. The sequence goes on along the minus strand of VDFB02120494.1, from coordinate 3,485 downwards.
AGGCAAAACAGTCACCATCGTAGTCTCAAGAATGCATCAAGCATAAGCAGTATCCGAACATAAACAACCACATGCATAGAAAGGTATCAAAGGAGTACAATAACACGGGAGGCACTACATCCTCCCCCCTTAGAACTAGGCTTACCCCTAGAAGCTAGAAAACAAGGGGAAAGTTTCTCGAATGTGGAACGTATCCTCCCAACGTGACTGTTGATCCATCGTAACATAACCATCAATCAAAAATGTCATAATCGTCAGGGTCATATAAACTGTCATCCACAACAATCCAAAATGGTAGAACAAGCACCAAAAAGGTCTCAAAGTACATAATATATTATAATGAGTATTAGTGTAGTAAAAGCAACATGAGAAGCACTACATCAGTCTCCTATACAGTAGAATTCTCACGGGCTCTCGAGTCAGCTGCATGTCTGCTACCTGTAGTCTCCACATTTGTGCTCTGGCGGTCATCAGCTATTGCAATCGCTTTGTGGAACTTGCTTGCATCATCCCCTATTGGTGTTGTGTCTGCCGGTCTCTGACTGAATACAAGTGTGCTCCTCTGAGGACATTGCCTGGCTATGTGGCCCTGTTGGCCGCAAGAGAAACATCCTACATTTATGTCATTTCCTCTACCTCGAGGAGGCACCACTAATCTGCCGAAGTTGATCCCTACTAGCTCTAGACTGAGTGCTCCGAGTTGACTGGTCAAGTCGATAGAGTTGGGCTTGCAACCAACTCCGGATTCTCATAGACAAAAGATGACCACTAATCCAGACACCAAACATCCAAATCTCATCCTCCAAACCAACACTGACTATGGAGGGTAGGGGAAAGTTCCCTTAAGAGGTCCATTATAAGTCTCGCTATAGCTGAAACACCTCTTCTCCTAGGGAAACTTTCTCTTTCCCTAACCATTTGTTGATTGCTCTCTTGTCTGGGGCCAAGTCGACTAAGAATTTCCTCAAGCAAGGGAAGTAACTAAGGGCCCAGGTGCTCCTCATGATCATCCTCATGGGAATTCAGAAAAGGAGTGCTCTAACGACTAACTCTACGATCACTTCCTTGACCTCTACCATGACCCCTATCAAGATCATGACCTCTAAGCATCATCCTACACAACACCACCGAAGAACATGTCCTAGATGTTAGACGAGAACAACAAAAGGGAAGTAAAATAAATTAAAGAATCTAAGTACTATATCCATACATTCTTCACATACACACAAAATCACATCACCAAGAATCACATCAGAAGGCTACACAAGGGTCCATTTGGACGCCGGAAAGAAGCATACTAATCCATGATACAAAACCCATGAGCCAAGAGCCAATATCCATCTCACATAATCCATACCTCACACTCAGTGGCTTGATGGTGTTAGGCCACACACACATGGTGGGACCATCCAAGCAAGACCACAATAACCTACCTCTTGTTGTATAAGGTGGTTAGCCTCCAAGAGATAGTCATCACACATAGGTGGGTAGTGGGTCCTAGCTGTAAATAGCCTCACATACCCCCATCCTCAAGGTTCCCTGCGTCTACTTCCTTGTATTCACTCACCAAGTCTGCCTCATACATCCTTGGAGAGGAATCACAATACAACACATGGCCGACCTAAAAAACAATAAGGATAAACTAGTTTAGCCACCATAGTCATAAAATAAACATCAAATAAGATTCAATTTCAGCAATAAAACAAGAAATGTGCACAGTGTCAACACTAAATCAAATGTAACCATGAGGGCTACGAGAGAATAAGATCACAAAGTGTGGCTAAACCATTACAATCAAACATGAACAAAATGTCAGCCTTCAAAGTCAATCTAAAATCATCAATAATCATATAGGAGGTCCTCAATCTTCAAAATTGCACAATACAACACTGTGTGACTAGATACTAGCCACCAAATGAGGAAGGAGGGAACATCGTCAGGCTCTAACAGTAGCCCTCATGTGGTGCAAAGTGAGCACGCCATCCACATGACCTAGATTGTGCTCCTCAGCTACACCCTGCCTCACGTCGTCACGTGACATGGTCATACACCAGTCGGAGAAGGAACACACTGGTCGTATGCCGCATGGCAATGTGTCTATGGCTCCACGGAAGTAGGCACGCGTAGACACACCCCACATAGCGATACCTCGTGGAGAAGGAACACGTAGGTACTCACCATCGCCAGAGGTATACATGGCTAGGACATACCCATATGCTAACCGACCCAGACATCGTCGAAAGCAAACATGAGTATTCCTCTACAAGTGTGCGAGGCCCCATTACGCTCATCACACAAGTAGGCTATCATAACACAATCTCATAGTGCGCCTTCACGTGTCTATGCACATGGCATCGTGTCCTCAAGCCTAGCTCGCTACCATCAACAACACGACATCATCACCAACACTATGTCAGAACATTAGTGGAGTGTGGTATCGTATCCATTGCATCATGTTAGAACATGGGCAGATACAGTGTATACAATACATATATGAGAATATCAATATGGGGCTACTCAAGGTTCACCTCTCATACAGATGAGGTTGACTTGCTAATGCTAGCTCAACATCCCTACAAACGTCTAGGCATAAACTAACAATCCAATGTTGTTGTACTCAAAACTATGGGGTATAGGCTAGCACATATGGATCAAGTACCTTGATCCATTGTAAGGGGAAGTAGTGAGTATGTTTCCTCGTGATCGATTGAGCTAAGACCGCTTTGCGTTGCAATGTGCGTACACTGCACACTCCGCCCAAGTAACATTGTGGCTGCTACTACCCCTTCACGGATTGAGGGGCTAGAGAACCAAAAGAAAAGAATCTATGAAACTACCTTTTGGCTACTCTGACACATATATATATATATATATATATATATATATATATATATATATATATATATATATATATATATATATCTCTTTCTCTCTATATATATATATATATATATATATATATATATATATATATATATATATATATATATATATATATATATATATACAAGTTTTCAACCACACTGCGTGGGTTGGCCCTCAATCAAGTAACAAACATACAAACACACAAATGGTATGGTTAATCCCATACCAAATACTGCATATTCCGAATGGATGGGTACACCGTATCACCATCCTATGGGCCCTGTGGGCTATGGGCACACAAAACAAGTATGGGGTATTCACAACACTCAACCAATGCACAATTACTGGTTTCTCACATTTATAGGGGGAAAACAATTACATATAAAATCCCAAAGATCACATGATGTTTAAATGTCAATGTCATGATCACTGTGATCACTTAACAACTTCACTTAACAAACTTGCTAGGACAACATAATGGGCTTAGATGAAACCAGAGTTCCCAGTGTATGAACCTAGGCTCTGATAGTAGAAGTTGCCTCATTTATAGAGACTTCGATAAGTTGTGCAACTGAAACATCGAAATCAACACACTCAAGGGTCAGATACCAATTCTTTCA
>VDFB02120493.1:0-61999 GCA_007258455.2 Sequoia sempervirens | reverse complement strand
ATTGTGTATAAAGGAATATTTTGAAGAGCGGAAGAAATAAGCTGAATCTTACCTGCCTAACTGAGGAGTGCACCCTTCTAGCCTGCCAACTTCTGATTGAATTTTTCCAATACACCCAACCAGAAGAAATTTGGAATCTTAGAGATGCACAAGAGGAGCCTTAGATAAGAAGATGGGAGCTCACCTCTATTGCAAGACAGGATTCTAGCAAGCTCAAGCTACAACACTTCAAGAGTACTAAGGAAGAAAATTTGAATCTTAGGAAGATTGATCCTCTAACCAAAAGCCTTCTCATAGTCAACTAGCACCCTCTTAATAGCTTGAACTTCCCTTACCAGGGAATCCCCCATCATAATTGTGTCATAACAAACTGTTGATGGGTAATTGGATCACATCTTGAAGGAGAAAGACCTCTTAGATCACCAACATGCAAAGCCTTCTAGATATTTCTACCAAGAACCTCCACCATTAGAATAAAGAGAAGCGGTGAGATAGGGTCTCCCTGTTGTAGCCCATGTAAACTCTTAAAGAAGGGAGAAGGAGAGCCATTCATTAGAACAAAAAAAAAGGGGTAGATATAAGTTGTTCAACAATTTGGAGAAACTTCTTACAAAAACCATAATAGTCCAAGACATTCAAAAGAAATCTCTAGCTCACTCTATCATAAGCTTTAAGCAGGTCCATTGTCAAGAAGAAACCTAGCTTCTTTGAAACATTAATGGAGTGAGCAAGATCATGAATAGTAATAATAGAATCAAGAATCTAACAGCCCTTAACAAAACCAGTCTAATGCCTAGAGATCAGACTCGACAAAAATTTCTATAGCCTAGAAGCAAGCATTTTTAAGAAGATTTTTTAAATAAAATTATAGAGGCTAATCAAGAAATACTCACCAAAACACTTGGCTTCAGTAGATTTGGGAATCAACACAATGAAATTCACATTGAATTCTTTGAGAAAACTTTTGGAGCTAAAGAACTCCTTAGTAGCATTGATGGCATCCTTAGAGACAATCTCCCAACATGACTGGAGAAAGAGAAAAGGAAAAACATCTGACCTAGGGGCCTTGTTGCCTTCAAATGAAAAGATTGCTTCCTTAACTTCTAGGTCCGTAGGAATAGCCATAAGCTCCTTGCTCAAATTCTCTGAAACAATTTTAGGAATAACTTCCAACAAGGCATCCACAAACCTTTGATCCTAGGCCATATCATCCTTCTATGGAAACAAAAAAGGTAACCCTTCTACTTTTTCTCATATGCGGGCTCTCCTAGTGGACTTTGGCTTGATTTTTCCTATATTTAATGTTTTAATGTGACCAAAAAATTCACATTAGATATTGGACCCTTGTGAATCATTAATATTTCTAGGATGTCTTGTAAAGGTGTTGTGAAGTATTGTAACACATTTCTACACTTTTCTAGACTCTTGTTATCATATTTCATCTAAATATTCCCTTTTTATTCCTTACCAAGTCTTATTTTAAAGTGTTTTATAGTGTTGTAACCCACTTTCACACTTTTCTAGACTTGGCATCACTAATTCAACCCTTTCTCATGTTTAAATGACCCTTTAATACACTTTTTGCCCCCCTTAAGTGTGTTTTTGAGGATATTCCTGTTAAACAACATTTAATGCCCCATAATTCCCAACACCCACTTAATTTTCTCAAGTGGGAAAAACTCACTAATAGGGGTGACTTACTCCTTTTTGGCACAAAACTCAAAATAATTTCAAAATTCTGGTGGTATATCATTTCCTAACCCTTGAGGTTGGCCTATGATGTGTTATTTTTAGGAAATTTAGTAAAATCAAGTATAAATAATGGTTTTTCCCCTCAGTTTACATCTCCTCATTCATTCAAGCATTCACTCAAGCAATTAACTTATCATTCTCAAGCATTTAAGCACTCTAAGCATAATCAAGTCATCCATTGGAGCACTTCATTACATATCTTCAAATTTCTACATCAAGGGCTTGGTAATTCTATGAAATTGCATGTTGTTTATTTATCATTCTCTTGAAATTTCATTTCATTTCATAGGGTTTGATTACCAAAGTGGTGTTTGACCAAGGAAAACCCCTATACTCTAACCCTCAACCATTTTTCCCTCTTTGCATGTGTGTTTTCAAAATTTGTAGGTAGCTTTGTGAAAGAAATAAGTGTTGAAAAGTATTCAAAAATTCATCCAAGCTATTCAATTCAACATAATCCTAATTCGATCTTGGAGACTATTTTTATCCCATTTTCTGCAAAATCAAGTGTGAACACCTGTTAGAAAAGAAAGTGTAGACCTGAAGCTATAGGATCATGTCCCAAGAATACCAAAATATGTAGGTGGAATAAGTTTCCACTCTTGGTGGATTATTCCCATGGCTAAGCTAGAAAATTATTTTATGCATTTATGGATACCCATTTGGTAAATTCTAGTTCTGCTAAGTTTTCCTTAAAATTGGGACTAAGTCGCCTAGCCTAGCGTAAGTGTCCTAGTTAACAATTTCAATCAATTTTTTAGGATTCCAAAATCTTTCCACATCAGACTTAAAATTCCAAGTGCACCTCTCCAATCTGTTAAGTTATTTCATCAATTACTTGCATTTTTAGGTGGTTTTGCATATCACAGTGTGTTTTCCAACACTTTGCATTTCTTAGGTTTAGCATCATTATATCACTTTCTTTTTTTATTAGTGCATGTGATACAAGGTGGATTCATTGCTCATGGGTCTCATTGTTCTTGAGAGATGACCAGGGAAAGAACTACCCTTATACACCTCATGTTAAGAGAATCGATAGAGATACAAAAATAGGTAGCTAAATCTCTGTCTCAGAAAGAGTTGTTTTAGATTCTGAGAGAGTGAAATCTCAAGGTTCTTGTCCTAGAAGAGAAAACTCTTAGCTAAAGGATGGGAGCATGGTTGTAGGCCATTAGTGTGATGCGCTGTCATCTGAGAAGTGTGATGTTGTCCAAGCGACAAAGAGCACTAGAAAACAAATGAATAGGGAAAATTTTCACTTCTAAACTAAGATACAAAGTAGATTAATCTAAAAAAACATGAAATAAAATATTATGATAATTGTAAAGGGATTTGAGGAAGCTTCACCTTTCATTGAGAGTGATATTTTTTGCTCTAAACTCCACTTTGTTTCTCCACACACAAGATCAATGGTAAAATGTTGGGGCTATATAAGGGCCTGCCTCAGTCAGACCCCCATTTTGGTGTTCCCACCTCCACGGTCAACCAAGTTGGAAAGGAAATAAAATGGAGTAAAAAAATTGTGTGTTGAAAGAAATACCCACTTAGCAGTAGAACCCACACTATGAAAGGAGTGTGTGGTGAAAGAAATACCCACTCAGGAGTAGAACCCACATAATAATGTTGCAAGTAAACAAATTAAGAAAGGAAAAAAAGGAGAGAGAGAGAGAGAGAGATCATTTCCTATGGGACAAAGCCCTCTCTAGAGTGCACGTATGCACCATTGAGCACTTGCTTGAGCATTGTTGCTACTGGAGGGACCTCAGTCTAGCATGGCTTCACCTATGATAGCACTATTGTTGGAGATCAAGAGAATACCAAACTAGAAGTAAAATATTAGAGTGTTATGAATGAAAATCTTCTAACCCTTGAATGCAATCTAAGAAGGGGATTTTAATGCTTGCAAGGGTGGAAAAGAGCCATTGTTTCAAAAATATAACTTCCAAGACACTAGTGTCATGTGTCAACATTCCATATTCTTCATTTGAAACTTAGAAAACTACTAGGACACTAGTGTGCCACGTAGACATTTGTGCATTGTACAAGCGTCTATAACCTATTTTTTGAGAAACATGTTAATGGGCTTCTGTTGCATTTCCACAAGTCCACATGGAGTTGAAATTATGAAATTCCAACTTATGGGATTTCATCATTAATGCTATGGGGTGTCATAAATGCTAGGAAAAAATTCAAAAATGTGGAATTTCCCCTAGGTGCAATTCGGCGACATTACATTTTTCCCCCACTTTAGTGAGATCGATTTTGAAAAAATCAGCCTCACTAAAATAAAGAGGAGAGATTTCATCCAAATTTTTATTTTTATAGATTTGCATGCCAAGAAATAATGACTATAATGACCATTGAAGTTGAGCTAACCAGTATTGAAGATGCCCCTAGCATCCAAGCCCAACAAACAATGTGAAAATGGTCATCCAAATTGATTCAAAGCTTTAGCCTGCAAAAATCAAATTTTAAGTCAGTTTTGAAAAATCAAAAGAAAGCTACTACAAAGAGAGGAATGATCAATAAAAAGTCATTGATTTAGAAGAAAAATATGATCAAGAGATGACCTGATGCCCCCTCCTGAGTTCTCCCCCAACCTGGTGGGGAGAATTCAAGATAAATTGGGGAGCCACAAACTCTAGGAAAAATGAGCCCTTGAGGGCCTATATATACCTAGGTGGGCCCCTAGAAGGGTCATTTTACTATTCACTATGAGAAAATTATTGAATTTTGAGAGAGAAAAGTCAACAAAATGCCTACCAGGAGAGAGTACAAGGCACCAAGGTTTGAGTAACTATGTTAGGACATTGTTGAGGGCTAGGAGGTGGACCAAGTAGGCCCCTAACCCTCAAATTTTGTGATTTTAGGCCCTTTTTTAAATACTTTTCAAAGAGTGAGTTGCGCAGGAATCCTGTTTCCATGTTGGCATCTGCAATACATGTTGGAGTCTAGATTCTGCACTAGTGTCTCAAAGATACATTGTCATCTTCAAGGTGACCATGGTGGTCAGGGACACATGTGCGTCACATAGAAATTTGTGCGACGTGCATATTCCTTAATGAAATTTTTCATTGAGGCAAGAATTCGATGTTCTGACTTAGATTTTTTCCACTTTATTGCAGGAGTATCCAGAGCTCGAAGTGCATCTAGGAGGTCAATCATTTTGACTTGCGTGTGACTAGTGGGACTGTCTATCAGATAATGAGATCAAACATTTGTAGCAGGTCAGTCTCTGGCATGCATTCATCATGCCAAAGATGAGATACCATGCAAGGGTGTTGAAAACCTTAAAGAAGCAATGGGACACCACCATGTCATCTTTCTAGTTTCCCTACAAAGAGATGACAATCACACTCGAGGACGTCTATGAATTCATTAGGGTACCCATTGACAAATGACAGGTGGCTCTTGATGATATGCAATCGTACGGGACTAGAGGGAGGGAATCCTTTACTAAATGAGGAGGACTAATGGTGGTGATATAATAGGTCATTTCTACATGCACTGGTATGACCAGGTGAGGACAATGGCACCGTTGCTCCTCTAGGTCATGGTTGTAATAGTATATTTTAGGATTACAATTGAAGGGAAAGGCTCTCACCTACACGGGGGCCTCTTCCACACTATTAGAGAGATGGTAGAGTAGAGGACCATTTTTTTCTAGGTGTGCAACATGCTCACACACCTCTACCAAGAGCTAGGCCAGTATATGAACTATGAGTACCATAGCCTAACAATGTGCACACTTTTGCAGGTGTGGACCTTTTCCCACATCATGTGCACCTAGCTAGTCAGTTTTCCCCAATGACAGCCACATCATATGCCCATGGCCCACTGGTATGACATGATAGGCTAGTGGAGATTCAAAGATCTTTAGTTTTGGTAGGTTCAGTTTGAAACCCTTGTGGTAGATAGGGTGCAATAGAGACCTCACCATTTTTTAGGTGGGTAGATGATGGCAAGCACCTTAGGAATTTGGAGTGAGATTAGTTTTTTATTAGGTGGAGGGACTCTATTATAGTTCCCTATTATTGGAGCTAGGTCATGTGGCAGCATGGCCGACCACAAATGATTCTGCTAGATGTGCCCACATATACTAGGGAACACAAGAGTGTAGTGAGGGTAGGGGAAAAACCTCTCCCTTCTATTATAGATAGTTTTCTATCAGAAAATGATGATCCCAAGCATGATTTTTTGCTTGTATTGGTGATAGATAATCTTGGGGTGGCAGCTAACTTTGGGTGAAGGTGGGGGAGGTATTGTCCTACTCCTGTGTTCATCGAGGGTTCTCTGAGAGGGGAACCTAGTGCATATGGGGAATTTCCCTCCCAACCTCCACAAGATAGGCGAAGAGGTTAGAAACAAGCCAAAGAGGAGGAGGAGGTAATGCAAGAGGAGGAGATCAAATCCCCCACCAACTACCCCCATCTCTTCAACACCACTAGCTTCTCTTGCAGCAGTGGCATCTCTAGCCTCACCAAGAGTAGCTATCAAAACTGGTGGCACAAGTCTGAGCACTGAGCCTCATCTTGACTTGACTTGGTAGCCAGGGAACCCACCAGGTATACTAGATACATTGATGATGCTTCCATGCTTTCAATTTTTTTTATGACATAGATATATACGTTTCATGTGTTACTAATGCATGTTTCTTTCTTTGTGGTTGTAGAGGATGCATAGGGATGGGCTCGGCTTATTGCTCAATATATTTTGGAGGTCACCCCTGACATGCCAATCTAGGGGTTGGTCCTTGATGTGTACTAGCTAACATCTATAGGATGTCATGCCCCCAGCTTTGAGCCAGTTGCATGTTTAATGACCGTATATGAGGAGTGAGGTGTAGAGATAGTGCAGCTAAATGTAGAGATAATTACTACTCAAGGGAAGCGCAATCAGCTGTTGGGGGAGTTGTGGATGACACTCACTGAGTGAGACATAGTAGTGAGGAGGGATGATGCTACTGAGTAGGCACATAATTCCTTGAAGAGTCATGTTGATGATCCTAGCAGGCAGTTGAGAGTTGTGATCTCGATAGATGTCTATCAACTGCAACATGATCTATGGCAAGTGGAGTTGACCATCGCCTCCATAAATTGAGAGATCAAAGGGATTTAGGTGAGCTTATTTTCATCACACTCACACTACTCATGCTCCATGACCATATTCTAGCCTCTTTCATGGGTTCTAGAGTAGCCACCAAAGCCAGAGGGCTCTGGGAGTCATGCACCATAGTGACTCACTGTCAGTTTTTTGTATATCATTTTTATAGTGAGATACACATACATATATATTTTTAGATCTTTTGTATAGACATATATTTTGTATCCACTCATTTTTTGATAGTAGTGGCCTGATACATGTACATGACATTGATACATACATGCATATATATATATATGGATACATCGATTCTAATCTCATGGAATTTATACGTTTGAATATGTGTTCTTTATTTTCATGTATGCTTATGTTATCGATGTTATATGCTCATATGGATGTATGTTTACATTAAATTCTAACATGGTTTAATAAACACACATGGTTGTATGTTAATTAAATACAATGGTGATCTAATCATATTTAAAAGATGTAATGTAATGCATAGTCACACATAAATTATCATAATGTGTTAATAGATAGTGTCAACATGTGTAGTGCTACTAACCCCTTTATAGGGAGAACACCACATGGATGACACACTAAAAATTATGCATAGTATCGACTAAGATGCATTGCATTAACGGGCTCTTTTGAAGGCATCCCGTCCATTGATGACAATCCATAGGCACCTGAACCATAAACATAGATCACAATTTAAGGGCTTAACCAATTAGAACTAAATTTCCCTCTTTGGTCAGGCAGTGCATTTACATTTCTCTGATTTTAACAGAGGACTAGGTCCCCTAATTTAAAGGTTCTAGAAAGCACATTTGGATTATACCATCTCGATAATGACCATTGATAAGCCTTAAGATGATCAAGGGCTTGTAAACAATGCTCATTGAGCATGTCTAACTGATGCAAATAGTTAGCCCTGTAAGTTTCATCATTGATTAACTCTTTGAGAGAAACCCGTAAAGATGAAATTTCTAACTCCAAAGGCATGATAGCTTTGGCTCCATACATGAGGTTGTATGGTGTCATTGCTATCATTGTATGAACACTTGTACGATAGGACAACAAAGCATATGTTAACTAGATATGCCAGTCATTACCATTTTTATTAAATATCTTATTAAGAATAAGTTCAAGAGTTTTGTTAGAGGCTTCTACTTGACCGTTAGATTTAGGATAATACAATGTGGAAAACCTATGTTGGATATGAAACTTCTTGAGGAATTTCTTCACTTCCTTATTCTTGCATGGCATACCATTTTCAGAAACAAGTGTAGATGGAAATCAAAAAGGAGAAATGATGTTTCTCATGAGGAAACTATAGATGGATTTAGCATTTGTGGATTGGAGTGGAATAGATTCAACCCATTTCATGAAGTAATTTGTAGTAGTAATGATGAACGCATGTCCCTTAGAATATGGATGTGATATTTTCCCTATAATATCCAACTCCCACTTCACAAAGGTCCAAGGGGATGTTTGGTTTTGTAATTCTTGAGCAGGTGCATGAATAAGATGACTGTTTTGCTAACACTAATGGCATTTCTTAACAAAATCAAAAGAATCCTATTCCATGATTTTCCAATAGTACCCCATGTGTACCAGTCTTCTTGCCAAGGTTCTTCCATCGAAGTGTCCACCCTTGGAGCTTGAATGGGCTTCTTTAAGGGTGACGGAAATTTATGCTTTAGTGAGACATCTAAGCAATGAGTCATTATAATAATTTCAATAAAGGACATCAGAAATAATAACATATTGCAATGAAATCTTTCATATGCGAGTGCAATCATTTTTTGTTGCATTATCAAGAAATTTTCTAGTTCTCAAGTAATTAAAGATATTAGAAAGCCACTCCCTGGATTCCATGTGGGAACACATAGGAGAGTCATCCTTGGGTTGGTCAGATACTACAGGAGATCCCAAGACCTGAACCACAAAGTGATATTCTTTTACATTTTCCTCTGAAGGCACCAAGGAAGCAACACTTGCCATGGCATTGACATGTTTCGTTTCTCTCCTAGGGACATTGTCTATTGTGAAAGAGGAGAGTTGTTTAAGTAAATTCAAGGGAAGGTCTTGATATCAAGACAACTTGATTTTCTTAGCTTGATAGAACCCTATGATTTGGTTCACAATTAGCTCAAAATATCCTAGTATGTGAAGGTGCTTAATTTTTAGCACAATCGTAGCACATAAGCCAACAATAAGAGCTTCATATTCAGCGATGTTATTGGTGCAAGGAAAATATAATTGAAAGGATAAGGGGACTAGTTTACCTTTGGGGGATATCTAAACCACACCAGCTCGAGAACTAGTCTGACACCTTCATCCATCAAAATACATTTTCCATTCAAGATCATGATTAATTGGAAGAATGTTCTCATCAAGGAACAAATCTAATCATGGGAATGAACAAGATAAGGGAGCATCTACTAATTATTAGAAAACTCTTGTCCCTTAATCAATTTCTAAGTGATGAACATTATATCAAACTTGAAAAGAAACATAGCCCACTTCACTAATCTCCTAGCAATGTCTACACTAGAGAACAAATGCTTTAATAAATCTGCTTTTACTATAATGTGTGTGTCAACATGGAGAAGATAGTGCCTTAACTTTTTCATGGAAAATATAAGAGCGAGGCACTATTTCTCCATGGAGGAATAACAATTTTTATAATCAACTAAGACATGACTAATATAGTAAATCGATCTTTCTCTTCCTACATCATCATATTGGGCTAGTAGGGTTGCCAAATCATATGGTGACATAGCAAGGTAAAGTAAGAAGGATCTATCTTGTAAAGCTGACACTAGTACAAGAGGATTTTCCAAATAAGCATTTATTGACTCAAAAGCTTTCTAGCACTTCTCATCCCATATGAAACAAACATCCTTTTTCAATAACCAAGTAAAAGGGAGGGTGTGATCAACCAACTAAGATATGGATCTTCAAATTGCTTGAATCTTCCCTTGTAAACTTTGTAACTCAGTGATAGTCCTTGGTGGAGGCATGTTAACAATGGTGTCTATCTTTTTTCATATCGACTTCAATTCCATGGTGAGAAACTATGAACCCTAGAAGCTTGCTGGTGTCCACACAAAAGATACACTTATGAGGGTTAAGTATCATTTTATAAAATTCAAGTCTTTCAAAAATGAGATGAAGGTTTTTCACATGACCCTAATGCGTTATCAATTTCCCCAATATATCATCAACATAATCTTCCAATATCTTGTGAATAAAGTCATAAAACATTAGGGTCATTACCCATTGGTAAGTTTCTCCTACATTCTTTAACCCAAAAGGAATGACCACATAACATTAAACCCCAGGGGGTAGTAAAGGTTGTCTTCTATTAATCATCCAAGTTAATATGGATTTGATTGTAACTTGAGAAACCATCCATAAAAGATAACAATGCATGGCATGCAGTCAAATCTACAATCTTATCTATATTAGGCAACAAACAATAATCTTTAACAGAAGATTTGTTAAGATTTTGAAAGTAAATACATATGCAAATATGGCCATTGGGCTTGTTAACAACAACTATATTTGAAATCCAAGGGGAATAGTCAATAGGATGGATAAAGCCTACTTTTAATAGCTTGTATATCTTAGTCTTGACCATTAATACCACCCTCGATTGATCTTTTAGATTTTTTGCTTAACGGGCTTGGCATCGGACTTCAAAAAATATTATGGACCACTATGGTCTCATCATTACCAGACATGTCCTCATATGTCCAATCGAAGATATCAGGATGAGAGAACAATAGATTAGCATGCTCATCCACTTCTTGTGAAGAGAGACATTTCCTAACCTTAATCACTCTTTCCAAAGATTTGGGGTCCATAGGAACTTCAACAACATCTTCCTTAAGGAGAGAGTTATAGTCTTTAGGATGGGTCATAGGAACACCATTGTTGACATTAGACAAAGGATTATCCTCATCAACATTCAAAATGAATTCTCCAAAGTATGGTTGTTTGTGCAATCGATATGAGAATCATTTTTTATGATGATAAGGAGGTAAGGGAGAGTAAGCTCCTAGAAATTTTCCCAATGCTTCATCCAAAGAGAAGACATCTAGAGGGAATTTATTAGATCCACCCCTTTTCTCTATCAACTCAGGGTGAACTATTCTTATTGGTTCAACCACAATCATGCTAACACTCCACCAAGGCCTTTGTTTAGCCTATTTAGTAGAGCATCCTAATCCTAGATAACATTTTTGTGGCTTGATCTAGATAGGGACTTGGATTCCTTGCTCAATATGTCCTATGCCTTTCTTCCCATAGCCATATCTAGAGGTAAGCTTATTCCCAAACCTGTAATGAGTTTGCAATACTTCAAGAGGTGGAGGCTCTACATAGAGCATGCCATTCCACCAATAGATGTCAAACATCTCTATGAGAGAATTCTTGCCTTCTTTATCAAGTTCATAGATATTGACCTCTTTTTCTTGGGAAAGACTACTTTCCTAAGCAAGGGAAGGAGTGGTCTCTTGAAAAATATCACACTTCTCTTCCTTAGTGGGAGTATTATTGAACTTAACATCAGAACTTATTGGAAGTTCTAAACAAGAAAATTCTATCTTATATTTTCTGATAAAGAATTTAGAAAAAATCCAAAGAACCCCAATCATCACCAAGGAAAACATTTTTTTGAGAGGTAGTAGATTGAGGAGACTCAGAACCTTCTACTTCAGGTGTTTCTTCATTCTTGACACTCACTTTGGGAATCACCTCCTTAGAGGGTGTAAAAGAATAACAAGCCATAGCATTAGCGGTCAACGATTGAATGCAATTTTTTAGAGTTGATACAATTGAAGCTTGACCAACAACAACTAGCTCACAAAGGTGAAATTTTGGATATTCTTTGAATGTAACCACCTGATTATTTGCAATAAATTTTAGGGAATAGTGTAAGGTAGAAGTCACATCACCCATAACATGAATCCAAGGTCTCCCCAAGAGAATATTATATGGTAGCTGACCAGGCATCAGATAAACCAACATGGGAAAGGTAATGGGACCTGTATACCCTTGATATTATGCTATTCTAAATGAGCAAAACAACTAAAAACTATGAAAAACAAAATATCAAGAACACCTCAAGATTAGCCGAAAGAGAGTGATAAAACAATGAGAAGAGTAGATAATGCAAGACAAATGGTTTACCTTCCCCTTGTTGCTGATACTCCTTTGATTGGCCCTTGTTTAAGATTGGTTGTGTGCTCCTTGATGGCTCTATTGAAGATCACTATTATGTGTTTGGATGTAAAATGCAAGTGGATGTGATTGCAAATAGGGTGAGTGCACAAAATGGCAGCATGTAGGTTCAAATCGACTAAGTGTTGGAGGAAGTAAATGGGCAGCATGTAGTTGCAAAATCAAAAGTCCTCCTCAAATGCCCATGAGGAGGGGGTATTTATAGAGGATCTTGAATTCTTGTCAAGATTGATCCAACAAGGCCAAGATGAAGGGCTATGGTGGGTTGAGAACCCACAAGCCCTCACATCTTGACATGTGGAGGGTGAAGTGGCTAAGGGGAGATGAGGTGTAAGTGAGGTGTCAAGAAGGTACATGAGGTGGAGGAAGGACAAGTACCTTCCAAGTACATTAGGAGATGGAAAAAATCTTGGGTGAATAAAAGTGAATTAAAAATTCACAATGATTGGAAGAATCTGGTGGATAAGACAATGCTCCCAAAAGGTGGGAGTTTGTCACATGTGACTTGATGTGACAAGTCAAATATTCTAGAAGGTGCATGGGAAAAGGGGATTCTAGAAGGAATAAAATGTGAATTAAAAATTCACATGGGGAAGAGATGAGCCTAGGGTGAATAAAAAGGAATTAAAAATTCCTTGGGAGATGGGGAGAGTTGACCAAGGTACTAATTAGGTTTGACTAATTAGTAATTAGAGGATAATTAGGGGTTAATATGGATTAAAAGCCAACTTGCAAAAGTTGGAGGATGTGACACATCCTAATCAAGGATTAGGCATGTGCACATCCTTAATGAAAAGATTAAGACATGGACTAGGATTAGATGAAAATGACATGTGAGGAATTAAATAAATGTAATATTTATTTAATTTATTTGATGAAAAGAGGATTAAGGAGGGTAAGGTATTTAATTATTAATTAAATACCTTAGGATTTAGCAGATTCTAAAGATATTAATTAAATAATAATTAATATTACTTAATTAACTCGGATAAGAGGATGTTTAGATGAAAAATGATAAATTTGGATAAATTAAGTGTCTAAATTTGGATGTCTACATTTTGCCCCTCTTTGAGATGGTATACGGCGCATCATTTCAAAGAATATTAAAATATAGAACCTAGAAGAAGATGGTTAGATTGGGAAGATGCCCTACCATTCAAAGGAGGAGGGACTAGGAAGGGAAAAAAATAAAATGATGAAAATTAGGGATGAAGGATGCCCCCTCGAGAGGACATGCGGGTTCAGGAGAACACGAGTGTGCTCTCGAAATGGATGAGATGATGCAAAGGGAGAGTGATGAAGGAGATGAGGAAGATGATGCAAAATGAAGATGATGAAGCACAAATGGATTTCAAAAGGTGATGTTGCCCCAGTTAAGATACAAGACAAAATGGTGTTGATGATGGATGGAGTGTTGTTAATGAGGGAATTAAGGATCCCGAAACAACATGAGGATAGGGAAGGATACATCCCACTGAGTGGTATTGATGAGGGAAGGATACATCCCAAAACACCACGAGGATAGGGAAGGATACATCCCAAAATACCACGAAAGGATAGGGAAGAATAACTCCCGATGATGATGATGAAAGTGTTGTTGATGAGGGAAGGATATATCCCAAAACAACACCATAGGGATAGGGAATGATACTAATGGATGATGATGATGATGGGTTGAGACTGGGGACAAGACCAAGGATTTGATTAGGCAGGCTAAAGGGAATGGATGGTGATTGGATAGAGATGTGAGATAAGGATGAAGGATGAATGAATGGGGGATTGTGATATATAAGAGGATGGGGGATATATGCAAGATGATGGAATGGAGAATGAAATGCAGTCCTAATGCAATTTGCCATCTTTGGAGCACTGATTTTTGCTATAGCATAAGACACAAGACGCCAGGGTATGAAGAACCAAGGCGGATTAGTGTCTAATGCATAAAACACACATAACAAACAAGAAGGCTATCCCAACACCCCAAAGTCACGATGACTTTGGTCGGGTCAGGTATTGGGATAACCATAAGCAAACAAGGATGCCCCAGCATAACACAAGACCTCGGGGATCTCGGTGGGTACTATGTGGGACAACCAAGAAGACAAAAATAGACATAAAAAGATCAAGATATGCCCCTATGTTGACCAATCAAAACGCACCATAATATGATGGATTATGGCAGTTTTGAGAAGTGATGATAGGGAGCTCAAATGATAAACAAAATCCAAAAGTATCAAAAGATCACAATTAATTTCAAATGTCCTTTGCCATAGGATCAGGGGATGGATGGATTGATGAGGTCTGTTAGGAAGGATGTATCCTGTTGAGACCGATGATGGATACTAAGCTAAAAGATCGATATGACGTGGGATGTTCAAAACTGATTGGATTTTCTGATACAAGTGGGTCTTGTTTGTTAAGAACAAGCTAGATAAGGGCATAGCTTGACGAAGCGACACGAGAGACATGACACAAGACTGACACGACCTAAAGACCTAGGGGCTCGGGGGCCGATCAAAGATTAGCCTTGCCTACATGGAAGCACAGAGCCCTCGTAGTTCGATAAAAGGTTGACGATTGACCATGATGGAGATTTCGATGGAGGACCAAGATAGGATGGAGAACAGGAGAAAAATGGACAATATAGATCGAGGATGGATGGAACCCCGGGGGCGGATCAAATGATCGACCTTGCCTACGTGAAAGCGCAGGGGCAACGTAGTTCGACAAAAGGCCACAGACAAGTGATGGATGAAAGATGATGAGATAACCCTAGATAAGGGGTTAAAATGATAGAACTGACACGACGGAACAAGATAGACCTGTTGGATTGGATTGGATTGGATTGGATTGGATTGGAGGATAGTGACTATATAAAGCTCAGGGATGGGATAGTTATCCAAATCATCAAAGATGAAGTGGGCGAATAACATGCCATAGAGATGAATGATGAGCGATGCAAAAGAAGCAGAAGTGATGACAATAAGATAGATGACATTGGATTGTGTGGGGAAAAGCCTATAGCTAGATACCAATGACAAGGGATTATGAGATGGGATGAGGGGAGAGGATGGGGGGGAGGATGGGGGGCGGAAAAGGATTGTGTGGGTGGATTGGATAGAGGGATAAGGAGTTGGATGAGGAAAAGGTGATCAAATGGATAGATGACTGATGCTTGGAATAGGTGGAAGATTACTCAGAATGAGTAAATGATTGATTGGAATGAGAGTTTGAAATGATAGAAGGAGTTTTGATGAATGTTTGAGATGATAGGAGGTTCGATGAAGTGTTGAGATGATAGATGAAGGTTCGAAGTAGAGGAATGGTTATATGGAATGAGTGAATGGATGAATAGGAGAAAATTGAAGAAGATGGAGGGAGGGATCTTAAGACTTTGTTGCAGATGGATGAAAGCTCAGAGTAGGGGTTTGATTAAGCTCAGATTGGGATAGGATTAAAGCTCAGATGAGGATAAGAAGAAAGCTCAGAGGAGGATAAGATGAAAGCTCAGATGAGGATTGGATTGAAGATTAGAATGATTGGAGGATGTGATTGAATTGATTCTACACCGAGTTTCGGGGCTTTAAGGGATGTAAGGTGTTGACAAGCAGATTTTTCCCAAATTTGGCAATTTTCAAAAATTATCAAATTTTTCCATTTTAGGAAACTTCATGGTCATATGTTTGGGAGTCCCAATTTTGTCTGAGAAATACCCATTGGTGAGATAGGATGAATTGCCAACTAACATCCTAAATTCGAGATATGCATGTTGAGTTATGAGCAAAAATAATTCTTCAAAAAACACTAAATTGGGATTTTGGGGGTCAAGATGAAACTTTGAGGCCCCAAAAATGGGTCAAAACGGAGTCCAACAAAACTGGTTGGGAATCCACTCGTTGGCTCATAACACCTTGCATCAAATTTCAGCTCAAGCGGACACGAGTCAAAAGTTATGGCCTCCGAGGAAGTGTAGGTAAAATCAAAAATAGTTGGAAAAATGAAGACATGGGATTTTGTTAAAGAGGGAGACAAGAAATTAAAAGCAAGCTGAGTTTGGGATCCCGGTTTTAAAAGACTTCTGAAAATATGGTTTTAGGGTAAGAAGCCCAGCGCCACAGTCAGGCTAAGAGTGAGGCAGCCCTTGATGAGGCCGGGGAGCCTTGGCCCGGCAGGCTGGTACCCGGCCCGTGAATGCGCCCAGGCTGGCGGGGCTGCCCCGCCGAGCGAACCCCGCCCGGCCAGCAGGCCCGGAGCCGCCCAGGCGAGAGGACCCGGCCTTGGCCGGATCCTTGCAGTGAGCATGCAAGCCCATATTGCCCTGAAGCCTTGGCCCATGTGACGAGCCGCCCATAAAGTATATTATGTGGTGAGCAGCAAATGACTGCCATAAAAAGTAAGCCTTGGACCATGAAGGACCCATAAGGCTACCGCTTGAGCCAGGCCAGGGCGAGGCAGCAGAGGGTGGAAGGGGGAAGAAAAAAAAGAATGAGAGGGGTGGAGTGGCGATGAAAAAGAAAAGAAAAAAGAGAGATGGGACAATGGATGGCAATGAGATAAAGGGCATTGGGCTGCATGGAAGGAGGCCTAGAGCCAAATACCAATGACAAGGGATTGTGAGATGGGATGAGGATAAAGATGAAAGAATGGATGAAGGAGGAGAGGGATTATTTGGATGGATGCTAGTATAAACGGATGTGGAGACAAGGATGGAGAGATGAAAGGGATGCTAGGATAGATGGAAATATAAGAATTAGGAGATGAAGGATGGGGAGATGGAAGGGATTGTTTGGATGGATGGGAATATAAGGATTGGGAGATGAAGGGGATAGATATAAAGATAAGGATGGGGAGATGGAAGGGATGATGTGATAGATGGGTAGGGACAGGGAGATGGAAGAGATGCTAGGATAGATGGATACGAAGATAAGGATGGGGAGATGGAAGGGATGCTGTGATAGGTGATTTCTCCAAGGACTATGTCACAAAGGAAGCAGATGCCCCCACTCTAGATATGTCATATATAATGAGGCATGAGGGATGGGAGACGAGTGGATGGGAAGATAAAGGAGATGACTAGAGGTGGATAGGATGAGTGACCAAGGAACATGATGGAGCATGGAGGAAGGGAATGTAAACCAAGAGGTGGCCAAAGCATGTATAGATAGGTGCCCATGTTTTGATCAAGATCACAAGAAGGATGGAGGGAATGGGAGATAAACGAGATGGTAGGATGCAGAAGATAGATGGGGTGGGGGGATTTATGAAGAGGATGGATAACAGGAAGATAGGTGCATAGCTGGAAGCATAGCGGATGGAGGGAATGCATATCAGGCAGTTGCCCCCAAGTGTAGATGGGGATTTACGCATGACGCCTGTTTTCCAGGTTTTCATCATAGTAGTTATCCAAGGCGCTTGTTTGCCAAGTTTTCACCATTGGACGAATTATCTCTTTTTGACTTTTGAATTTTTGAATAGTATGCAAAAGGAGATGGATAAGGACATGTGATAAGGATCAAGGTGTTAAGAGCCCATGTTTGAAGTGACTGTTGGATGTTGGTACAACCTTATTAGGCTAAATGGATTACGCGTGAGGATGAATTAGAGGGATTTGATGGGGTTGATACATGGGATAATGGATGAGATGCTGGAAAGGGTATGGATAGAATGATGGGGTGGATATGTGATGGGGAAATGTGTTCAAGACCAACATTGGCACATGTGGTGATGGATGTGAAAAGATAATAGGATTAAGGGATGGAGAATGTGGGGATAATGGAGGAGATGGGATGGTGACTTTCGGGACATAAGGACCCAAAACAGACTTAGGAGATGAAAGGGGTGTATGACTAGCTTTTAGATTAGCGACTTTGGATGTTCTAACAGATTTTTCATGTGATGGCATTGCATCTTTTTTCTTTGGGATCCACATGGTTTTGATCTTTGCTTTGGTGGCTCTTTGCGAGCTATAGATTTGATTTTGATTTGGGATTTTCTTTTTTTTCACCGTGTCTTGTAGAGGGAACATGGGGAGCGTTAGATCCATGTGGATGTTTGGATTTATGCATTTTTATGTTAGCATCCAAAGTGCATTTATTAGAAATGGGATGGGTGTGAGGGGATGGACGATGTGGAGCACTGGAGGTAGGAGTATGGGGATTACGTGTAGATGGGGGATGTTTAGATATGTGCCTTTGTTGATCCTGATTATGGGACATGTGAGAGGGATGTTTATGATGGATGACATGGATAGGCGTTGGATGGATAAAAGGATGAGATGGAGGAGGTGGTTTTGGGATATACGGACCCAAAGTAAATGGAGTGGGTGGAGGGACATAAGGACCCAAGATGGATGGAGTAGATGAAGGATGGGATATGGTGGATGGAGGGATGTAAGGACCCAAGATGGAGGGAGCAGATGAAGGAGGAATATGGACGGTGGTTTTGAGGCGATACGATAGAGGAGGAGGGATGGCAACATATGATTTGGTGGAGCGATGGAAAGAGCCTATATTTATTTTGGAAGAGGCTCGTTGAGGACGTCTAGAGGTTGTACCAACATCTTTAGATTGTGAGGCTTGGGAAATAGGTCCAAGACCTTGCATGTAGACTTGTTCTTTGACTTGGATGGGCTCTAAAATACCTTGCTCATGAAGGCCTAGACCTTTCCTTGATAGTTCATTTTCTTGAGCATGCGATCCATGATAGGATTTGTGTTATTCTGAAAACATGATGCGATTCCATTATTAGGTGGAGGATGATGGGTGGTAAATACACTATGCTTTTCTTCTGCGAGGAGGCCACCATGGAAGAATGTGAGAGTACCAAGGGGATATGCAAGCGGTGTGGGTATAGCAGTTTTAGGTGATGATGGGGGATTATGAGAAGGAGATGATGGGATAGCAACATCAGGAGTAGGGGCCATGATAGGGTCTAGATTTGTGGTAGTAGGCTCATGTGATGGAGATGGAGATGGGGTGGTGGAAGCTTGGATGTCAAGAGGATCATGGGACGGAATGGATGGGGGACTTTGATCTTGAGGTGGACTGGATGAGATGGTAGGATCTTGATCTGGAGAAGGGGATATGTTAACATGCTTTGGATTAGACTCTTGGCATGATGCATCTTGTGTGGATGGAAGGATGACAAAGTGTTGGAGAGACTCTTCAAGTTGGGGAGATGGAAGGATGGAGGATTCGATGCAGTCATCAGAATGGATTTGGGTGTCATTGATGGGTTCGATGACTCTTGGAGTAGGAGGTGGATGTTCAATGGATTCAATGGATTTAAAGGATGTGATGGTAGGAGATGGGGGCTCGATGGATTCAGAGGGTGTGATGGTAAGAGATGGGGGCTCGATGGATTCAGAGGGTGTGATGGTAAGAGATGGGGGCTCGATGGATTCAGAGGGTGTGATGGTTGGAGATGTGGGTTCAATGGATTTAGAGGGTGTGATGGTGGGAGATGTGGTTTCAATGGATTTAGTGGGTTCAATGGTTTCAATGGTTTGATCATTGTTAGGGGTGGTGACAACAATGATAGGTGTGGTAGGGAGAAGGCTCTCATCACTAGTTACCGCGGATGATAGATTGGGATGGCATGGTTCCATGACTTCAAGATGTGGAGTTGGGGGTGGCTTCTTTGTTATAAGTCCTTGGAGAATTTCTTGAGTGAGGGACTTGAATGCTCTAGGTTGAGATGGTGTGGTAAGAGTGGATGAGGGATTATGGATTGGTGGACTAGGGTTAGATGGAGGAATGGGATTGGATGGAGGACTACAAGTAGATGGAGGATTAGGAGTGGATGGAGGACTAGGAGTAGATGGATGAATGAGATTGGATGGAGGACTAGGAGTAGATGTATGAATGGGATTGGATGGAGGACTAGGGTAAGGATATTGGAGTGGTGAATTAAGATAGGGGGACATGGATTGTGGATTAGGACAAGAGGAGATAGGTGGTGTAGTGGGACAAGAGGATGTGGGGGATGAATTATAATAAGGGTATTGGGATGGTGGATTAGGATGAGGATATGTGGATGTAGGATTAAGGTAAAAGGGTGTGGATGTAGGATTAAGATAGGAAGATACGAATGTAGGATTAGAGTGAGTAGATTGGCATGGAAGATTAGGGTAGTGGGTATATGCGGATGAAGGATTTAGATAGGAGGATGTGGATGGGGGATTAGGATAGGGGTATTGAGATGGTAGACTAGGATAAGATGATGCGTGTGTTGGATAAGAGGATGACGTAGATGAAGGGTATGATGGATATGATGGATATCCCTTGTCAAAGGTAGCTGAAGCAACATGATTAGGCATGGACGAAGACATAATGGGAGAACTCAAGGGGGTGATTGGATTTTGGAAAGTGGGTGGAGAAAGCTTACTAGCAATGATAGTGTCAAGGGGGTCTATGTCATATACCTCTTGATCAACAAGACTTTCATTATCGTCATCAATGCAATTAGAGTTTCCCTTGACCACTATTGATGGAGGATAATGATTCATGATGATAAAATCATAAATAGAATGGATCAAAGATTTTGGATGGAGATGGATGAAAGCTCAAATCGAGATTTTGGTTAAGCTCAGATCAGGATTGGACTAAAGCTCAGATTAGGATGATTGGATGATGTGATGGGATTGATTTTGATGATCGACACCAAATCTGCTTCAAGATGGAAGTAGATTGATTGGGTCGAAGGTGATGTGATTAGATTGGATTGGATAAGGTTGATTGGATCAGATTTTGATTGAATAGATCAGATTGGATAGGATTGGATTGGATTGAATTTGATTGGATTGGATTTGGATTTGATTGGATTGGATTTGATTTGGATTGGATTGGATTGGATTTGGATTTGATTGGATTAGGATTTGATTGGATTGGATTAGATTAGATTGGATTGGATTTGGATTTGATTGGATTAGGATTAGATTAGATTGGATTGGATTTGGATTTGATTGGATTGGATTAGATTGGATTGGATTGGATTTGGATTTGATTGGATTTGGATTTGATTGGATTGGATTGGATTTGGATTTGATTGGATTGGATTAGATTGGATTGAATTGGATTTGGATTTGATTGGATTGGATTAGATTGGATTGGATTGGATTGGATTGGATTTGGATTTGATTGGATTGAATTGGATTTGGATTTGATTGGATTGGATTTGATTGGATTTGATTTTGATTGGATTGGATTTGGATTTGATTGGATTGGATTTGAAAGAGAGACCTTAAGCTTGATCACGTGAGATTACCCTTAGTAACCCTAGAACTTTGGTTGATTAATAGAACGATTACGGCACCGAATCCACCTTAAGCTAGGAATGGATTGATTGGGCCAAGGATGATAACTTGCAACACCGAATTCACCTCAAGATGGAGGCGAATTGATTGGGTTTGAAGTTAGAGACTAATAATCAAGTTCAAGTGCTATGGTCAATTTAGGTAATCACTTTGTAATACAAGGGTAGGATGGTTTGGTTATGGGTGGCATTTTGGGAGATGAAAATGGTAAGAAATGATTGGCGGATTAGGAGGAAATTAGAATGAATAGGGAGTTAAGGATAATCGTGGAGAATGTATGGGGATTTAGGATGGTTGAACGAAGGTTTAGAATAATGAGATGGAGGTTTAAAAGGGATAAATGGGGATTTGTGAAGGTTTAAAGTGATGAAATGAATGCTTGGGATGATGAGGTAATGGTTGGGAATGGTGAAATGAAGGTCTAAAGGCCAAGTGAATCCAAATGGAGGGAATTTCGAGTGTTCAGGAGGGCGTAATTGCACCTTTGCAGCAAAATAGGGGCGTAATTGCACTTCTGCAGCAAAAACAGGGGCGTAATTGCACTTCTGCAGCAAAAACAGGGGCGTAATTGCACTTCTGCAGCAAAAACAGGGGCGTAATTGCACTTCTGCAGCAAAAATAGGGGCGTAATTGCACTTCTGCAGTGGACCAGAGGCTTGGTTTGATGCAAATGGCTATGGCAAGGACTTTAAAATGATAATGATAAGGCCAAATTGTTAAGAGTTCACTAGTTTTTTCACAAGAAAACACTCTCAAACAAATACAACCCTATAATTAGTGTTAAGGGTATGGCCAAAGTGGTCTTAATCTAGGATGCACAAGGTATCTAGGGAGTCCTCGATATACTCTCGGTACGTGAGGCACAACCGTGAACACCAGCCCGTCACAAGCGTGAGTCGGGAACCCCAGCGAGATACTGAAGGGCTCAGACCAACTCTTCACGTCTATCTAGGTATCACCCTAGCTTCGACGCTCCGCCAATTACGACGTGACTGGATTGGGGTATAGCTTTCGCTCTCCCCCCTTTCTATACCCCGCCGGTACGCGTGGTTGGAATCGTCCCTTGGGGTGATGAAATCCCCAAGCAGGTCCCACTATGAAGAAAGCAATAACCGCTTCCAACTACTCCCCAGGCTCACACGAAGTGCAAGGGGAAAGCGGAAACAAGCTACTACTCCCTTAGGGTAACACAAAAAGACAAAACAGCAAACAACAAATATTTACTCCTCCTAATTAAGCTATGTTCTTAGAAAACAGCAAGGATAATTTTAAAGAAAATGGAACAAACGGATAGCCCTGCAAGCAAATGTTAGATATTTTATCCCGCTTTCTCCATCAACTTCACAAGAATATGCTGCAAAAGGTTAGTACCAAACACATGTATCCCTGCAAGAACAACGTTAATAAGGAAAACAACAACTGAATCTGAAATCAGAACACCAATTTTACCTTCCAGGGGGGCGCAGTCGCCTTTCTGTAGCAAAACAGGGGCGTAGCCGCCCTTCTGCAGCAAAACAGGGGCGTAGCCACCCTTCTGCAACAAAAATGGGGCATGGCCGCCCTTCTGTGAAAAATGGGGCGTATCCGCCCTGGGGCGTGGCCGCCCTTTTGTGGAAAATGGGGCGTATCCGCCCTGAAAAATGGGGCGTGGCCGCCCTTTTGTGAAAAAGGGGCGTATCCGCCCTGAAAAATGGGGCGTGGCCGCCCTTTTGTGAAAAAAGGGGCGTATCCGCCCTGGGGCGTGGCCGCCCTTTTGTGAGTGGGGCGTGGCCGCCCTTTTGCGAGTGGGGCGTAGCCGCCTTTTTGTGAGTGGGGCGTGGCCGCCCTTTTGCGAGTGGGGCGTAGCCGCCCTTTTGCGAGTGGGGCGTGGCCGCCCTTTTGCGAGTGGGGCGTGGCCGCCCTTTTGCGAGTGGGGCGTAGCCGCCTTTTTGCGAGTGGGGCGTGGCCGCCCTTTTGTGAGTGGGGCGTGGCCGCCCTTTTGCGAGTGGGGCGTAGCCGCCCCTCTGCGGAAAAAGTGGGCGTAGCCGCCCCTCTGCGTCGCGTTCCTGCAAAACTTAAACAACAGAAAACGTAAAATATGGGAGCCCGTTTGTGGGTCCCACCGGGCGTGCCAGAAATGTATACCCTTGATATTATGCTATTCTAAATGAGCAAAACAACTAAAAACTATGAAAAACAAAATATCAAGAACACCTCAAGATTAGCCAAAAGAGAGTGATAAAACAATGAGAAGAGTAGATAATGCAAGACAAATGGTTTACCTTCCCCTTGTTGCTGATACTCCTTTGATTGGCCCTTGTTTAAGATTGGTTGTGTGCTCATTGATGGCTCTATTGAAGATCACTATTATGTGCTTGGATGTAAAATGCAAGTGGATGTGATTGCAAATAGGGTGAGTGCACAAAATGGCAGCATGTAGTTGCAAATTGACTAAGTGTTGTGTAGGCAAATGGGCAGCATGTAGTTGCTTCAATCTAAAGTGTTGGAGGAAGTAAATGGGCAGCATGTAGTTGCAAAATCAAAAGTCCTCCCTAAATGCCCTTGAAGAGGGGGTATTTATAGAGCAACTTGAATTCTCTAGAGAATTCAAGGGCCAAGATTGATCCAACAAGGTCAAGATGAAGGGCTATGGTGGGTTGAGAACCCACAAGCCCTCACATCTTGACATGTGGAGGGTGAAGTGGCCAAGGGGGGATGAGATGGAGATGAGGTGTCAAGAGGGTACATGAGGTGGAGGAAGTACAAGTACCTTGCAAGTACATTGGGAGATGGGAAAAATCTTGGGTGAATAAAAGTGAATTAAAAATTCACAATGATTGGAAGAATCTGGTGGATAAGACAATGCTCCCAAAAGGTGGGAGTTTGACACATGTGACTTGATGTGACAAGTCAAATATTCTAGAAGGTGCATGGGAAAAGGGGATTCTAGGAATAATAAAAGTGAATTAAAAATTCACATGGGGAAGAGAGGAGCCTAGGGTGAATAAAAAGGAATTAAAAATTCCTTGGGAGATGGGGAGAGTTGACCAAGGTACTAATTAGGTTTAACTAATTAGTAATTAGAGGATAATTAGGGGGTAATTAGGATTAAAAGCCAACTTGCAAAGGTTGGAGGATGTGACACATCCTAATCAAGGATTAGGCATGTGCACATCCTTAATGAAGAGATTAAGAAATGGATTAGACTTAGATGAAAATGACATGTGAGGAATTAAATAAATGCAATATTTATTCAATTTATTTGATGAAAAGAGGATTAAGGAGGGTAAGGTATTTAATTATTAATTAAATACCTTAGGGATTTGGCAGAATTAAAGATATTAATTAAATAATAGAAATATTATTTAATTAACTTGGATAAGAGGATGTTTAGACGAAAAGTGATAAATTTGGATAAATTAAGTGTCCAAATTTGGATGCCTACAAAATCTTTCAATTTCTTGGCATCCCTTTTACCTTTAAGGCCTCCTTTGTTGATCTCTGGAAAGCGGTTCTATCTCAGATTGAGTAGAAATTAGCTTTCTAGGTTACCAAGCCATCTCTCTAGCTGGAAAATTTTAGGTGTGCTCCAAAATATTAGCAACAACTCATGTGTATTACTCCTCATGCTAGGCCCCCTCCAAGGCCTCTTATGCTAAGTTGGAAAATTTGCTCAAATATCTTCTTTGGGCCTCTTATGAGACCCACAGAGGCTCTCATTGTGTCACTTGGGAGTTTTGTTGCCTCCCCAGAGATGTTAGTGGGCTTGGCCTTCTTTCCACTCAGTGGCAAGGGATTGCTCTTTGTTTCAAGTGGATTATCCGAGCTCTTACTGGAAATGAGGCCTAGAAAATCCTCCTCGGGTATTGTATTGAAGTAGGTTATCCTGCCCACATACCTTCTTGGAAGGGAATTGGCTTCTAGACCCTTCTTACATTATGAGGGAGCCAGTTCAAATTTTGGGTACCTTTATTGCCAAAAGCATCTGGTGTGCCTGGGAGGCTGTCAAGCCCTGGCTCCATTAGACTAGGACTAGATTTCATGATGGGCTTTCGTTTAATCAGTAGAATATTTGGTTGTCTACTCTTTTTGCTAGTGCAAGTCACCCATTGGCCAAGCTTCCTTGGCTTAAGGCCCTTAGATTCCATAAGAAGGGTATCCAGACCCTTCAAGATTTATTTCATAGACCCACCATGAGTATTTCGTTGTGGGAAACTTTTTGTACCTAGTTTTGTTTTTAAAACCATGACCATGAAACTTACGACAGCTTGGTGAGTGTCATTCTGACTGATATGCTTTATAAGGTGGGTATTCATTCCACCAAGCCCTAGTGGAAAGACTGGAAATGGTATCCAGACACCCCTTTGACTTGGTTATCAAAGGCTTTCACCTCATTTTCCATGATCAACAACCTGAACCAAAGATGTAACCTCCAATCCTCAGTGTCTAATTGGCACAAAAGATTTTCTGCTATGTAGTCTACAAGTGTTGAGCCAAAGCTTGCCCACTTTACTTGGTGTATTCTTTTCCAAGGCTTACAATTGGGGTCTCGACTTTCTCACTTGGGAGTTCAGGACCCTCGTTGCCCTTTTTGTGGGCAATCGAGTCATTTAAGCATCTCTTCTAGTTTTGCAAATTTGTTTTAGAAATTTTATTTCATATGCATTGCACTATATTGTTCTACTTTGTCTTTTTAACCATTTATCTCTTGAAAAAATCTCTGCGTTGATGGAATCTCACTATTTTTTGTTATGTCAAGCCAAGTAAGGATGTTAATTTAATGACTTGCAATAGATAATTTGCTTAGAAATTAGACTTATCACTCCTTTTTAAGCACTAAATCCAAATGTATTACTATTCATTGAACTTTGACATCCTCCTAAAATGAGAGATAATTGAATGTATGTGTGTTGTCTAAAATGAATGGAAATGAATCTTTTTATACTAATACATAATAAATTACATAGAAACACACACACACACACACAAAATTGGCTTCACATGAAAAGAGCAAAGGGGTCAATTGACCAATCACACGCACACAAAACATGCTTTATGTGAAAAAAGAAAAGGGAGTCAATAGACCAATCTGAATTCAGGTGAGTTGAGTTCATAGTTATGAGGATGACCCCATGATTGTGGATTTAACCTAGGATAAATAGATGGAATGGATCATGATAAAACATAGAGTTTTGGAATCAATGAACATATTATTGGGTGATCCCACAATAGTGGTTTACACTTTTTGGCCTAACTGGACACTGATATTTTTTTTAACACAATCTCCACATTCGGGCACCTATAGCGATTAAACCGTAAGGAATTTGAAGATGATGTAAACTAGAGTCTTGTCACATTTGTCTGTAGATTCTAAAAAATATTTTTCAATTTTTTTTGAATCAGATTGCCTTCTTTTCCATCTCCCACAAAATTGGGTTTCAAAAAACAACATTTTTAAAAAGTGGCCTTACACCCGGATAGCATACTTTTTTCCATGATGAATAAAATTCCAATTCTTTCAAATTTTAGATTTCTAACTTTCAGAGTATCTAGTGCTTCCACTTGGTTAGATAGTTTTTTATTGAATATTTTTTCTTTAATCAAGTTTCAAAGTCAATCAAATGACAATTCAGACCTAGCGCGACCGTATAACGCATAACTTTCACTGTATGTATCGAAATTCTTCTCTTTTTTTTTTGTTGGATCAAGGACTTCAATATCTGGTGCAGTCATATTTTTAATTTTTTTTTTTTATAATCTTCTATTTTTCCACTTGTGCAGAACGGAGATTTTTGTTTTCGATGAAAAACCTATATTTAATAAAACTTAAAAAATAGATAGATAATAAAACCAAAACATACTAAAATTATATTCATTGGATAGCTCGTTCTGAAGGCTACTCGATTCCAATTTTGGTTTCTAAATATTCCCCCATTTTCATCCCCAACCGGAGCTTGAAAGCGTAAAATTTTAGGTTTTTTGTGTGTACAAATTAAAAAATTAGGGAAAAAGGGGGTTCACTAGAACCAGGGGGGTTCTAGCGAACCCAGGGGTTCAACGAACCAGGGTTCATTCGAACCCTGGTTCATTCGAACCCCCACTAATATGCATTTTTCCTTTATTTTTTAGGTGGGAAATGTGGGCCCAATAGTTAATGGGTTCGCTCGAACCCTAGTTCGGTCGAACCCCTTTATGGTTCGGTCGAACATGTAGGTTCATGCGAACCCCTAAAACCAATTTTTTTGCCATGGGGTTGTTTTTTCTCAAATTTCCTTCCTCTTCAAAAGTGTAAACCACTTATGTGGCTTCACCCTATTATGGATAATCAAATGGATAGAATGGGAACATGTGTGCATATAAGTGAAGTATTAATAAACATAATATCTTGTGTAAATAAAGGTGAGATAAAATCTATGTAAATATGATTAACTTCACATTACAATATAACATTTATTATCATGCGAATGTATCAAGACATTGTTTAAAACTTAAAAAATATAAAATATAAAAAAACATTATAATACATTTTTCACCTTTATAATTATATAGAGATAAATGAAACATTCTTCATCTTTACAATTATATAAACAAAATAAAACTATTAAAATAATTTTAAATAAAGATAATTTTCAAATGACAATAAATCCAACAAATATTTTTCAACTAAAATTTCAACCTTATAATTATAAATTATATAAATAATAAACCAAACCTATATATAAACTCACTTAAAAGACATTAATTGAAGTCAATTCATATTTGAATTTTACAATTACCTTGAATTTTACAATTACCTCTATTGAAAATGAAAACATCAGAAAATTAGTCCAACATATAATAAATCGTTTAATTCAAACTTGCAGCTAAAATTTATTTATCTTCTTACATGTGCTGCTACTTATAGTCCCCTTCTCCCTGGACACATGTGGGATTAACAACCCTGTATCAAACCAAATACTTACCCTTTAAGGCAGCAGACTAATATTGAGGATGGCAACGAGTTTTGTAGAATAGATCTGATCCACTTGCTTTCGAGTGGCAAGTGATCAAAAGTTTGGGAGAATTATAAAGAGAGTTCATCATAAAAATAGCCTATCCACCAAAATATGCTCTTGACACTGTTTGAGATCCATCTGAGTTTGCCTCAGATCTGGAAGTGACCCAAAACACACTTGCTCTTCAATTCATGACTCCGGAATTCCTTCATGTATTCCTCGATGGTATATCCTTTGTATACAGCAGGATGCTCCGCATCCACCATGGATTCTGCAGAAGCAACGAAGGCATCCTTCGAAGGCATAGAGAATGTAGCAATTGACATGCGTACAGATGACATGTTAGTTACAGCCCTGTGCTCTGAACTTTTGAATCTCCCATTGCTTATAACCTAATCAAAACACACACAAAATAAATTCAAAATCCATCCTTCAAATTTTTTAAAGCAAACTTAAAAACTCTAAAAAATAGCTTGAATCAGTATTTTGTTTACTCAAAGACCTGAAGTTGATCTCCTAAATTCACCACAAAGGCATTGGGTATGGGTTCTACTGCAACCCAATTACCATCCTTGAGCACTTGCAGGCCGCTCACATCTCCTTGCATCAGAACAGTGATTAGACTTGGATCTGAATGAGGTGGCGTGCCAAAGGTAAGATCTGGATTTGGGCACGGAGGATAATAATTTAATAGCATTACCTGAGCAAGTTTCCCAAATGTTGTATTCAAATAATCAGCACCCAGCCCTAAAGCTTCAGATATTGCAGCCAGCAGTCTCGAAATCAATAATCTTATCTGTTTAGCATACTTCCCTGCATGCTCTCTGTAAAAAATGAGAAAACAAGGTTATGCTCCTTTTTTTGAATTGGTAGCGAAATTTTTGTTAGGGGTTGCATTTTCTTTCTTTCTTTTCTATTTTATTGTATTTTTTAGTTATGTTGGGGAGCCTTTAGGTTTAGATGCCAAGAGAGGGGGGGTGTATGCAGTTAAATTCATCTAACAGATGGCACAACCAAAATTGAACAGCATTTATATGCTACAAATCACCTGGGCTTCAAACAAGGTTCTCCCACTGTGAAAGCTCCAGTTATTACATTATCTCTATTATGATTACCTGTATGCTGCAGGTTTTTCAGGCCAAGAGTCAATGACCTCCTCCAGAGGATGGCATGGATGTCTGAAACCATCCTTCCAGTTCAGGACTTTTTCTTTGGTGATATTGAAGCTCGTAGAAAGCCTGACTTCCTGACTTAAATCCTCCGAATATAGATAGGCTCTGTCTTCCACAGGAATTTCAAAAAACTCTTTGGCAGTATCCATCATGTCTTTCATCACAGATTCTTGTACTCCGTGGTTCACAATCTGCATTTTACACCAGATCGATGATATGAAAGTGAAACAAAACCCATATAGATTTTTAAATGAAAATCATATATAAATTGAAGTTTACCTGGAAAAAGCCATACCCTTCACATGCATCCCTGATCTCCTTCACCAACTTTTTCCTATCAGGACCATCTAAATCCTTGAGGTCTATCACTGGAATAGCACAAGAATGACATACTTCAGACATGTGGGGACGTTCATGGGGAGGAAAGATATATTTTTCCTTAACCTCAAGATGGTTGAGTCCATTGGACATGAGTTTTTCAATAGCATTGAGAAGGGTTTCATGAACTTGGCCTGTAGATGACATCTTTGTAAGAGATGACAAAGAAGCCAATTGAATTCTGTCTGAAAAAACCTGGTTTCTTGGGGAGGATAAAGGATCACTTGTAAACAAAGGAAATATATCGAACTATATCTCCAAGATATATAAGTCAATGTCACTCTGCAAGTAAAGGTACAGACAGCTGGATATTTCAGGAGAAGAGTCTCTCCACTTCTTTAATAAACAAGGTTACATAGCGATTAGTCCTGTCATTGAAATATAGTTAGAAGTATAGATGATTCTAATTTATTAGATGATTAGTAAACAATGATCGATATCATATCTAGCATGATTACACTTAACATTTATAATAAATTTGTTAAATGGATTAGTAGCATTTGTAGATACTATTAAAACATTATATATAAATAATTATAGATTTGTTTTTCAAATAATGTTGATATTTAGCCGATAGGCTATATATAGTGTGAGCTTTTGGCCTAAACCTGTCTCACGCCGCCAAACAGCTCCTACATTGCTGATAAACCGCGAAGTAGTTTAGAGTTTCCGTCTCCGGTCAGATGAAATCAAATCTCCTGAATCATATCTGATTTCCTTGTGTCACGCGTGTAAGTAGATTACAAATTTTAGTCCTCTACGTTAAATCTTACAGCTATAAAATATTTAGAAATCGGCAGTAATAACATATCGTATCAAATCTGCAGCAGTAAAAAGTATAATATCGTATCAAATTTGAAAAATCGTTTCAAATATTCTTAGATCTAATTTTCTTTCATTATAAATATATTGAAGCAACAGCAGTTGCAGGGAGATTGGTGTTTGTTCGTCTCATTTTTTAGACTTCTACTTTGACCGAGTTTCTTAAAATTTCTCTTGATTCAGTGAGTAATATCCATGGAGCTTGGTTTGTTCATTCGTTCGTTTGTTCAGCTGATTGTTTTGTGCTTCTTCGATCGGTAAATGGTGCTTTAACAATTGGATTCAATCCTTCATTCGATGCTATTGTTGTTTACCTGCCTGATGACCTTCTGTCTCTATGTATGTGTCTGCCTGATGACCTTTTGTCCCTATGTATGTGTCTGCTTTGTCAATGGTAGCATGTTTTCTGGGTATTTGGATGCAAGAGTATCGTCACAGGTAATATTCACAAAATAGTCACAAATAGGCTCTGCAACAATATATTCAAGGAAAAGGTCCCTTTGTTTTCAAAATTTTATAAGTTAAAGCCAAAAATACAGGAGATAAGGATGGGATGTTTAGTATGATTTTTCTCTGCTATTATGATGCTAAGTAACTTTTGAAAGCTATAGGCAAAATAAACTGGATTTTACAGTTGCTTGCAGCAATCCACATTCATCAACAAATGACGATATCTAATTGGCACAAACATATGCAGAACTTTAAAAAATGAAGCTTTTGACTGAGGATATTGGAAGTAACAATATAAGCATGACAAATTGAAATTCTACTCCGGAGTATGAGATCTCAAATTTCAGCATTTCATTCAATTTTAATATAATGATACACAAAATCTCAGATCATAAGAAATTTCTTGCAGATCAAGATTGCGCGAACTCTTTGATGAATATATGTTTCCTGATTCCAATGGTTCCAACAAATACACAACACAATCTTCTGCAGGGCACTGCTCTTGTCAAAGTGTTCCAATACCCCATTAATAAAATTTGAAGGAGTGATGCCCATACACTACTTGTTCTCCTCCTGAAGGCATGTAAGCAAAGAGACTGTTGTAGAACCACTTCTCCATCTGTAATCTGCTCCTTTATATCACTCTCTAAAAAAATTAGGCATATAAAAATTCATACAACACAATGTTATACAAAGTAGAAAAAATAACAACAATTGGAAATCCATAGGGCAAAAACAGGCCGAACTAAAGCTGTTGCAATTCAGGCAACGACAAATCATCAAGATGGTCCTCCGATGCGACACAACCAAAAAAAGTAAAAACTCAAATTGTATATATTTCTATTCAATTTAATTCCTTCAAGACACCCTACCATCCAAACATGATTTCTGAAACGGAAGCCTGTGAATGCAAATTCTGCAACAAAGCCGATTCTCCCATTTCTACTTTCACCAGCAAACACTAAAAAACCACCAAACCCATAAAAAATCTTTCACCAGAAAACATTTATTAGAGGCTATCATGAGTAAACATGACCTGCAATTTTCGCTAGAAAAAACTTACAGAAGTTCTTTTATATTGAACAAAGTCTACAGCTCACTACTTAAAAGTGGTGACATGGTGACTTGGTACCTGTAATGATACAAACTTGGCCATATTTCATGAGTTTCAAAATTCTTTGAATTCAGATTCTAGAAAATTCTGTGGAGAATGTGAAGTGGATTGCATGCTTGGTGTTTTTGCAGGCTATTGCATGGAGGTGATATTAGTACCACCAGGATTGGCTCCAACAGAGGGGTTACTAGGACCATAAGGAATCCCTGAAGCAGAAGTCATGCCATACATGGGACCACCTGAATCAGATTGAAAAGCCCAAATCTGGGGATTCGAAGAATCACCACCCATAGTGCCAGGAGACGAGGATGAGGTTGCTGTAACAGGAAGCATCTAGATTGTGCCTGAGGCGTGGATGCAAGCATGCATGCAAAATGTTGAAGGACAGAAAAGACATGTGAACTGCTTTACAAATGCCACTAAAAACATTAGCCCCATAACCAAGCACCTGCTCTGACAATCTGCAGAGGGAAATCGATTTCTACGCTTCTCCTGCCTAGGAATTCCCGCAGAGTCTCTGACAATCTGCAGTGCTAATCGGATAGTGCCAAAAAAATTATTGAATATTTGAGGTAAAAAGTGTACCCCACAACTAGCCCGTTGTGCTCAACGTGCCGAATGAATAAATTGTTACTGTTTTTTTTTAGCCCCAATTTAAAACATACTATAACTTCAAATAATGGTATACCCAAATCTCTGAGAAGACCATCGTTTTGGTAGCTAACATGGAGACTCCTAGTAATATTGGTCTACAGATTGGTCTACTATAGAATTCCCGACGTTTTGATGGTTATCTCTCTGTGTCTGATTTAGGAATAATACAGATTTGATCTACTAATAATATTGAACTCTGGTAATGTTGTGCTATTAGGCACCAATAACATCTCACAGATACATTGTTGCCTACCATGAAGTTTTGGAAAGAAATGAATCGAGCCCCAGAACAAACAGTCTTTTTAGTAAACTATAAAAACGGTGTTCCATACAAGAATGTACTACACATATTGGTTTACACCTGACCGGGGACGATTACCTACTATCCTTTATGTGGATTGATAATAGTGGATTGGTCGCAACTGTATGCGAGTCTTCCACCCCACAGACAATAATGAAACTCCCCAATATAGCCAAACAATCGACACTACTAGGATGTAAAACTGCTTCTCTCAATAATCACGCCTGCACCTCTCCTCTTGTCTCTAATTCTAATCCTCTTTGTAAATTGCTACTTCTTCTGAGAGACAGTCCTCCTCCATTACATTCTCTGATTCCAATTTGCAGCAGTTGCTATTGGCCCACAGTAAAAAAAATTAATATTTTCTCTACAAATTTCAATCTAGTCTCATCAACAACCATGCATATACTTTTCTTATCAGAGAATCAGAGAACATAGTTTAAATTGTTGCAGCAGTTTTCTTATATTTTCTAAGATTAGTCCACAAAGTTCAATTGTGACACATTAAGAGGGAAGATTGCAAAGAGGTGGAAATGAGTTGGTATCACTTATGTACAACACATTTTGTTGTAACTATTTTTTCCTTAAACATGTATCTAGTTTATTTAAGAATTCTTTTCCTTCACTGTTAGCAAAATCAATGTTTATAGTTCATTCTTATACAAGGTTATAGTCTTATTTTTATGGAGTCTTATCTACATCTAAATCCACTAGGCGATGTGTATGTTTAAAATTTGTAGTCTTACTTGAAAAAAATTTAGGTCCAAAAGATTGGACATTAAAATTTTCAACATGGATGCAATTGTAAGAATACTACCATTCAAGAAAAAGCCACCACACTATGTCCATAATGGTGGAAGGGAAGAAGATTCATCGGTATGGGGTAGGTGGGGAGTTGAGCAGTTTCAATGCAAATAGTGGCATTATTTTGGAACTTGTATTTGGCATAAGATCAAGGGTTAATGTACTCGGTAAGTTGGTCATGCCCAAGTTCCAAAAAGACATCCATTGCAATCTTGTATTGGATTCAAACACATTGAAGACCATAAGGTCACTACAAAAAGCTTCTCAATGGACATGCTCACTGACCGTAATCATTGGAACAAAACATAGTAGTCTAATGCATCATTCTTTAAATATTTTCTTATACAAAAAATGAAACGTACAAATAATGTATCTTCTATATACAAATTGAATTGTGCTCTCTAACATATTAACATCAATATTTTTCTATCGGCGTGACCCTTGCACCCTTTCTGGTGCAAGTGCTAGTATATTTTTGCATGGGACAAAAACAATTGATTTAATGACTCATCTTATAGAATGGATTAGAAGCTTTCAGCTATTAAAATAGCAAACTCTAATAGCATCATGTAATTATAAACTGAGTATCATTGTATTGTTAAGGTAAATTATATAAAAATTATAATGAATGCAAGATGGACTTGATATTGGTGATTTAAGTTTTAGACTAGAATAAAGAGACAATGTGTATCTAACTACTATTTAGTAGAATTCAATCGGTATACATTAATCAATTGCATTTATCTATAATTACAAGTTGTCAACATTCCATTCATTTGTTCTACATATTTTGTTCATTTGTTGTTTTATTCTCTTCCAAAAGAAATGCTACAACAAATAACCAATTTAAGCAAAAGTCTTCAAAATAATTGATCTATTGTAAGAGAGCAATTGTAAAGCAATATAGTAAATAATCATGTTAGGATTGAGCTTATTAGCTAAATCAGAAATTTTTTACAATTGTATATGCACTAAAAACAAGCCAAAGTCTAAACAACTAATATAAACTCACACCCAAATTGAACACTCTTCATGATGAATTATAGCATACATGAATTCAAGCTTCACAAAATTATACAAAATTATACAATACTTATTTACTGTTTCAACATTTCTATCATGCAACATTCATGAATGGTTTTTCTTACGTAATGATTTAGAAGCTTAATTTTGTACACATTACTACTATTATCATAATCATACTTCAATATTTGTATTAACATGAACTTTTTTAATGAATCCCCTCTTTTACAATCATCCTTAACCTTTGTTGGGAGGGGAGGCAACCGTTTGGTGGGAACACTTAGAAGAATGTTTGAATTAC
Organism: Sequoia sempervirens; assembly: GCA_007258455.2. NCBI lineage: Eukaryota > Viridiplantae > Streptophyta > Pinopsida > Cupressales > Cupressaceae > Sequoia > Sequoia sempervirens. Next base: position 26,585 of record VDFB02120493.1, on the reverse strand, counting down.
TCGCTGTTATTTTAGCTTAAAAATCTCATCTATGCATCTCATTACTACAATTCCCTAACCTTATTGAATAGAAGCATATTTTATAGCCATCAATTTAGCACAAACATTTTCAATGACTTTGAATGGTGATATTTGAGGACTTGTGGGCCTATGAATTGTGAAATGTATACAGGTCCACCAGGTGTGGATATGGAGAGTGTGAAGGCTATAGTTGTATGAATTCCACCAGGTGGAGCATCAGCAACATTCTTTTGTTCCACCCATTTCATGAAGCCACTCCCAGTTGCTACTCCTGATAAAACTAACATAATATTTGATTCTATAGATTAAGAAATTATGAATGGTTAGAGGTCAAGAATCAATAGTGCTAGGAAAATCAATTATATTTGGAATAATCTTCAAAACGAAGTGTATGGCCATTGTCTTTAGTTAAAACCCATTTGCATGTGACATGTAAACAGATTCAAAACAGGGAAGACATACAGAAGCTGCTGCAGCAATTTGAAGCCTTGATATTCCTGGTCGACACCTCATATTTGACCCCTAACTCAACAATCCAAGGTAGATTCAATAAACTTGGGTGCTTTCAGAAACAAACAGCAACTAAAATGCATCCACTGACGAAAAATTGTCTGATATAGAAGGCAGTAATCTTTGAGTCAAAAGTAAATGCAGACATGCAACTTCTAAACTGCATTCTCGAAAAGATTTTTCTAAGAACTCACAGAATTCAGTCCAAAACGTCGATTGAAATCTTGCACACCACTTTTTCCATTTGCAAGGCTTAGATTGTAATTTTCTACCCTGTTAGAAGATCAAAAAATAATGTTTAAAGGAAGCATCCCCTTAAGTCAGTTCAATATTGGGGTTGGGCCTCGGTTGCAGTAGCTAAACAGTAAACACTACCCAAACAGTGTTCTGGGCCGAGTGGGTCACTGGGCAACCTCTACACATCTTTTTCCTAGTCATTGCACTTACTCTTATCAATGGCCTTTATCAGGGCACCACACTAATCTTCACTGGTTGTGATCTTATGGTTATCTTCTAACAAAAAGAAAATGTTAAATCTATAATTATATAACTAAATCTAGAGAAATTCAACTAACATTGAAGAAAATCTTATCTAGTAGATTCTCCAAATCCATTGAAAATAGTTGATTAAAAACAGTAAGAACATATTGACAAAGGAGAGTGACGTAAAACATATAAGACGAGCTTTGATTTTTTCCTCTTTCAAAAGATTCCTTTCCTATACACCCACACTCTGCACGCAATAACAGTGACAACTATTTAATAATACACCCATACTGTATAGAATAAAATATAATAAACTTTCATTACAATTTCCGGCAATTTGTAAATTTTTGTTAGTACTTGTCAATAAGTAGGAATTATAACATTCCAAACAAGATCAATAGTTTGTGTATCTGTTAATGAATGGAATGTGAGTATTTTTTTTACTGTGAGACAAATATCTATGTTTTCAAATCTTATCATAAAAAGCATTTTGCAGAGTGAATTATTGTGCAAGGAAGAACAAAATAATACAATTGCATGGCAAAATATCTTCGAAATGAAAACCAATGAAACTATTTTTATATTTCGGAATAACAAACGAATATTAAAAGTAAATTGTAGAGTTAAAGTTTGTGCAATGACGAACACACGAATAGAAGTGCATGGCAGAAATGAAAACTAGTGAAACCCTAGTTTTCATTTCTTCTATACAAGAGCATGGACGAGTATAGAAGAAATGAAAACTAGTGAAACCCTCCCCATAGTTCATAGTATTAATCTTTTTCAAAGAGAAATTTGCATAGTGAAAGTTTGTGCAACAACTAACAGAATGATATAAGTGCATGGCAGAATATCGTCGAAATGAAAGACACTGGTAAGGCTGAGCGAGGTTAAAAACCTCACCTAAAAGAAAAAGGGAGCTTTTGAGAGTGCAGAGCTAAACAACAAAGCCTGCAAAGCCGAACTAGTATGGGTGCATAACCAAACGAACACTTTAGAATAAATGCAAACAAAAGGAATGACAATGAGCGGGATATGCGAGAATTTGGAGCATTGAATGAACCTTGATCTTCGATTTACACGCTTGTCAATCCAAGTAAATGCGGAGGGACGCATAAGGCAAGTTGCTCAGTGGAGGTAACAAAGGAGGCGGCGAGCGATTAATGCTCTCAACTGGTCATTTGGGGTGGCAAAGCGGTCGAAAGCCATGCGTTCGTCCAATCCAACGCATGTAGACTTTTGCATTAACGAAGGAGGTAAATGGGCTCCATTGTCAAGTGGAGGGAAAAATGGGCCCGTGAGGAACAATGTGGACGAATCGGTGTGTGCCAAGTGGCAAGGTGCTTGAAATTTTAAAAAAATAAAATTGGCAAATGCACAAGTAGCAGGGTGATGTGGTGGGAAAATTTATTTTGTTTTCTGGTCCATGTGGCACTCCATGTGAACCTCCAAAGTTAGAGTTCCCTACTTTGGGCCCTTCTTCCCTAAAAGATAATTACAAATTGCCAATTAATAATTAAAAAACAAAGCAAGGTTGAGACATTTTCTCAAAGCTTCACACGGTTTGAGATCCATCTGAGTTTGCCTCAGATTCGAAAGCAATCCGAAACACAGTTGCTCTTTAATTCATGATACTAGAACTCTTTCATGTATTCCCAACGTTACGCCCTTTGAACACAGCAAGATGCTCCTCATCCACCATGGATTTTATAGGAGCAATGAAGGCATCCATTAAAGGCCTAGAGAATGCAGCAATTTCCTACATCTATGTCATCAAGTATATTTGGCAGTTTCTTTGTATAAAATATTCTCATCTTAGCATTGGCTTCATCCTAACAGTCTGCATATTTGTCAGCCCCTTCAAAATTGCCATATAAATGTGTAATTTTAAAATATGATGTAACTTAAAAATATAAGATGACAATGTAGCAATATAAAAGATGTCAATTTCCAATAATATTTGGTCGATAAGAAACTAATTTTTTCATGATCAAAAATTTGGGAGAATTATAAAGAGTTCATCTTAGAAATAACCTATCCACCAAAATATGCCCTTTACACTGTTTGAGATCCATCTGAGTTTGCCTCAGATCTGGAAGTGACCCAAGACACACTTGCTCTTCAATTCATGACTCCAGAATTCCTCCATGTATTCCTCAATGCTATACCCTTTGTACACAGCAGGATGCTCCTCATCCACCATGGATTCTGCAGGAGCAATGAAGGCATCCATTGAAGGCCTAGAGAATATAGCAATTGACATGCGTACAGATGACATGTTAGTTACAGCCCTGTGCTCTGCACTTTTGAATCTCCCATTGCTTATAACCTAATCACAACACACAAAAAATAAATTCAAAATCCATCCTTCAATTTTTTAAAGAAAACCTAGAAACTATAAAAAATAGCTGGGATCAGTATTTTTTTTAACTCTAAGACCTGAAGATGATCTCCTAAATTCACCACAAAGGCATTGGGTATGGGTTCTACTGCAACCCAATTACCATCCTTGAGCACTTGCAGGCCGCTCACATCTCCTTGCATCAGGCCAGTGATTAGACTTGGATCTGAATGAGGTGGCGTGCCAAAGGTAAGATCTGGATTTGGGCATGGAGGATAATAATTTATAAGGAGTACCTGAGCAAATTTCCCAAATGTTGTATTCAAATAATCAGCATCCAGCTCTAAAGCTTCAGAAATTGCAGCTAGCAGTCTCAAAATCAGTGCTCTTATCTGTTTAGCATACTTCCCTGCATTCTCTCTGTAAAAATAGAAAAACACGGCTATGATCCTTTTTCAATAATTGGTAGCAAATTTTTTGATAGGGGTTGCATTTTCTTTCTTTATTTTTTATTTTATTCATAATTTTTTATTTATGTGGGGAAATCTTTAGGTTTAGATGCCAAGAGGGGGTATGTATGCAGTTGAATTCATCTAACAGATGGAACAACCAAAATCGAACAGCATTTATACACTTAAATATGTTGCACATCACCTGGGCTTCAAACAAGGTACTCCCACTGTGAAAGCTCCTGTTATTACATTATCTTTATTATGATTTACCTGTATGCAGCAGGTTTTTCAGGCCAAGAGTCAATGACCTCCTCCAGAGGATGGCACGGATGTCTGAAACTATCCTTCGAGTTTAGGACTTTCTCTTTGGCGATATTGAAGCTCGTAGAAAGTCTGACTGCCTGACTTAAATCCTCCGAATATAGATAGGCTCTGTCTTCCACAGGCATTTCAAAAAACTCTTTGGCAGTGTCCATCATGCCTTTCATCACAGATTCTTGCACTCCGTGGTTCACAATCTGAATTTTCCACTATATCATTGATATGAAAGTGAAACAAAACCCATATAGATTTTGAATGAAAATTATATGTAAATAGAAGGTTACCTGGAAAAAGCCATACCCCTTACATGCATCCCTGATCTCCTTCACCAGCTTTTTCCTATCAGGGCCATCTAAATCCTTGAGGTCTATCAGTGGAATAGCACAAGAATGACAGACTTCAGACATGTGGGGACGTTCATTTGGAGGAAAGATATATTTTTCCTTAACCTCAAGATGGTTGAGTCCATTGGACATGAGTTTTTCAATAGCATGGAGAAGGGTTTCATGAACTTGGCCTGTAGATGACATGTTTGTAAGAGATGACAAAGAAGCCAATTGAATTCTGTCTGAAAGAATTCTGTTTCTTGGGATCAGTTGTAAACAAAGGAAATATATCAAATTATATCTCCAAGATATGTAAGTCAATGTCACTCTGCAAGTTAAGTATATTAGGATGAATCAAAATTTTGTTACTGGCAAGCCAGAGGGAGACAGAGCTTGGGTGGAACACTGGGATGGGCTTATTTTGGCACTTTTATGAAATCATTTGACGATACATTGCTGAGCCTGATCGTCACTGCCAAAACATATACAATTGAAACAATCTTTTGAATTCTATGTGAATTATTGAACAGTTTGGAAATGAAAATATATACTGATTATGATATTAATAGTTTTTCTTGCCTATAAAGACAACTTAAATAGTGATAAGTAGATGGCTAATAACATTTTGTGATATGAATGTAATTGAAGTAGAACTGTACCAGATAGACTGTGGAGATAGTAAAAATCTGCAGATGCAAATAATTGCTCAAAAGCTGTAGATGCAAAAATGAATTTAAAAAGGACTTATTTGAGACAATTTGCAGGAATACCTGTGCAATGTAAACTCTGTTTCATCGAAACAACACCATGAATTGTGAACTTATCAAGATCCTTCATCAGTATAACATTTCATTTGTAGTTTTTGGGACAAATAAGGTTTTTTTAATGGGTTTTGCTGAAATTTTTTTAGGAATTCTTATAACCATAAGATCTTATGGATTTTTTAATAATGAATAAACTAAAATTTTAAACTCTAAAAATTCAGAATGCTGGTGATCTCATAATTATCTTTTAACAAAAATAAATGCTAAATTAGCTAAATCTAAAAAATAATTGAAAATAAAATTAAAATATTAATAAATGACATGATGCAATTTCCAATAGAAAACACCAAACATGGAAGAAAATCGTATCTAGTATAGTAGAAGAAAATCTTATCTAGTATAGTAGATTCTTCAAATCCATTGAAAGTAGCTGATTGAAAACACTAAGAAAATATTGACAATGGAGAGTGATGCAAAAGATATAAGACAAGGTAATGCAATAATTGATTTTTTTTCTCTTCCAAAAGATTCCTTTCCGACGCATGTTGTAACAGAAACAATCACTTAATAATACATCCACACTCTGCACGTAATAACAGTGACAACCATTTAATAATACATCCATACTTTATAGAAAAAAATATTAGGTGTGTTGGAAGCAATTTTGTATTTATACATATTGTCTCCTAACATTAAATATAATATAATAAACTTTCATTACAATTTCTTGTCAATTTGTAAATTTTTGTTTGTATAAGAAATTATGTTTATAAAATAAATTGTATTTATGTCAATCTTTAATGGAAGGGATTTATGGAATCAATATAAATTCCATTTTTTCATTCTTGATATTATAGATGGTCTGCACTCTTTGAACCTCTTTTAGAAATTTCCTCGTACCATAATTGGATACCGACCTCCTTATAGTTCCAAATTTCATGAGGTCTATGTTGATTTCCTTAGGAATTGTAGTTAGCTTCTCATAAAATATAACTACAATAGAATACCTATGCATCTTAGCTCCAAATTTATATATACCTTATGCATTTTTTAGTGCCAAATTTGGATGCCTTTTTAAAATATTGTCCACTATGTCTTCCCAGTGATGAGGGTTAAATGTGTCCTTAATTTTACCTTTTTATTTACCTTTTACCCTTTCATTCCCATAGAATCCCTTGTTATTCCTGTCTCTATTTGTTAATGAAGTAGGGATATTTAATAAAATGCAAAAAAAGGTAAAAACTTGTGAATATATCAAAACCTTTAATTATTTACTGATTATCTTCATGACTATGATAAATAGGGGATAATTAGGTGGATGGTGTGTGGAAGGAAGAGGAGCATCGGTGGAATGAAGACAAAACTGTTTATGAGTCATGTGTCATTTTTTATTAAGTTTGATCTAAGTTGTTAGCTTGTTTTGGAATGATGTTGAAGTCTATAATCTATTTCTAAGTAGCTTTTAAGGTTGTTACCCATAGGCCACAACAACCCAAACAATCGTATGCCTTTTGATTAGTATTAGTTATAAACTCAGTGACATATAATCTATATAAATATGTATGCCAAGACTTGAATTAATAATCAATAATATATATCTATAAGTTGTTTTGATTCGAAAAGACTAGGATTTGAAATATCATTTGTATGAATACTGAGTATCGTGGAATAAGTTTTCATTTCATCACTGGATAATCGGAGAAGGCAGGGCCCACTTCCTCAATTGCCTAGTGAATTGTTGTAGTATTAGCGTGTTGTGTGGTAATAAGATTTTTCAGTTTTAATTTTTTTTTTAATCTTTAATGGTTGCACTAATTCAAAGTTATTCAGTATATCGTTAATTATTATGTTGAGATAATTTGGAGTTATGTTAATCACTATGTTTACATGGTTACAGGTGAATCCAACATGGCATATTATCTTCTAACGCATATCATTCAATGTGCTTGTTGTTCTTGGTTTAATATTACAATTAGTGTTAATCAGTGTGTTCCTCAATATATGTGAATTTAGTTTAACATATTACATTTCAATTCCAATACTTAGTTATCTTCGGTTGATTCATTTTTTAGTGTGGAAGTTTTAATTTTGCTTTACTGTTTGATTGTAATATGCCTTCATTACAAATTGTTCCTAGAATAGGTTCTTGTCACAAAGTTGACAAGAACTCTGAAAACCAGATTTCTAAATGAAAACAGGTTACATGTAGTTACATCCATCCACACTTAGCTCTCTAGGTTCAACCCTTAGGCAAACAGCCCCAATATCTTTCATAAGTTCATGACTCTCAAATTGACAATTAACAGATAAACTGAGGAAACCTCCATGAAGTTCCCAAGGATTGATTTGAACACATTTGCCAATTAGATAGAATTACAAGGATAGTTTTCCCCTAAAGTTCACCCACAATTTAATCCAATCATTTTGGTGTCGTTGTCGAGGAAAGGTATTAAAGGCCTAAAACCATAGTAGGTTGAGTTAGGACCAATACATCAAGAGGAAAACCTACACAATTGTCGACCTTGTCAAGGTTAATACTCCTGATTTGTGTTGTTATAAGCCATATAGGTGCATGAATTGTAGTAGGGATAATAGAGGTAGATTTGTTAAAAGGGAGAAAGGAAATAATTCACAACTCGAAAAATCGAAAAACAAAACAAAACCATCCATTGAGGGAAGTAGCTCACAATGAGAAAAATTGAAAAACAAATTACAACCTTTAGTTGTGCACACTTCACCTGAGGAAGAATTAGTCAAACCTTTAGTTGTACAACCATCACCTAAGAAAGAGTTACCTAAACTAGACATTGAAAAGTGTGTTATTGAGTCTACCATTATTGAGACCCCTTCCGGTATCTGTCCAAAATCTTCTGAAGAATTACAAAGAAGGGTCGCAAAGCTATTTCAAGAATCTTACGAGACTAGGGCTGGTTCATCTTTAAGAAACTAAAAGCCATTTTCTTCACCCCTTGGGCATCTCAATTCATGGCTAATCTCAACAACAACAATAACAACAACGATGTGAGAGCATTAGCCCACAACAACATGGTCACTTTTGAATTTCCAATTGCGCATCCTGAAGAGGATGCTCCTATGAAAAACATTCCCCATTATGCTTTACTAATTTTTCATGGTCTTTATGTTGAGGATCCTGATATGTTCTTATTGGAGTTTGATATGTTGTGCCACAGTTATGACTATCAAAGCGACGCACAGAAGCTCAAGTTATTCCCAACCACATTGAATGATGCAGCCTTACGTTCGTTTATGAACCTCAAAAATATCAAAACATGGGAGGTCATGGAGGAAGCATTTTTGACAAAATACCAAGAATATTGTAAAACAAGAGAGGTTTGGGATGAGATCTTTCGTATGACACTAAAAGAAGATGAGACCATGGAAGATTACCTCGAGCGCTTCATGTTCAGCCTACAACGATCACGACAACCCACGCTAACTCCTAATACTATTAAAATGTTGTTTCTTAGGGGAATAAGAGATTATACTATGGATGCATTGAATTTAATAGGAAAAAGTAATGTCTTTGAATTGAACTTTGATGATATTTGTGACATTTGCAGGAATTACTCAAGGTCTCAACGATTGGGGAGGAATTATCCAAGTAAGCCTTATGCTTCAGGTAATACAATAGGTATAACAAAGTGTGAAATAGGAAATTTACTTAAGGATCTTAAAACTGATTTTTTAAATCATATGGGTAAACAAATAGATACTTTGTATACTTGTAGAAAGCAAGAGGAAGCTGAGAAGACTTTGGCTATATTTTTGTCCGACTTGTCGCAAGAAACATAGTAGCGAGGATTGCCCTTATAATAGGACAAATATTTCATCCTTAGAAGAAGTCAGCAAAAGTTCTATCTTAAGGCCTCTTCCTGTAGGTGCACCTAATGTTGAATATTCTGAGGAACCTGTCAACTACATGGCCCCTAGGCAACCTTTTCCACCTCGAGTAATGCATCCCAGGATAATGAATGATTATTTTGCTCAGGGACCTAGCTAATCCAATTCTTTTTCTATCAATTTGGATGGTATGGAGGTTGGCAACAACCTCCACCATACCCTCAATGGGTGCCACAATATTAGTATGCTTCACAGCCATGGCAATAGGCATGGAGGCCACAATCGCCACAACCTTCACCATACCAAAAACCATATCCATCTCAATAACAATTTCCACCTCCTCCAATGATCAACCCATATCAACAGCCACAACAATTTCTCCCACCCATACCATCATCGTCCACTCAACCAGCCAATCGAACATAGCCACCACAACCCACATTAATTCCAACTCAACCAAACCCAAATCCCAACAATAAGGCAACACAACCCATGTATAATAACGAGGCAACAGGTTACTCTACTTATCTTGTAAATATTGTAGAATTAGATGGATTCCAATTAAGGTTGACCAAGGCTCTTCAAGGGCCCACCATCACTGAAATTAATGAACAACCTAAAGAGGACCGAGTAAAGGAACCTCCCTTCCTTGGCCGATTTCAGTCGAAACCATTACAAAAGGAAGTCTCTCAACTTGAATTTTATTTTTTCAATGAGTTACGCAATGTTAATATTAAGATTCCTTTGTTGCAGGCCATCAAGGATACCCCCGTATATAAAAAAATAGTTCATGATTTATGTACTCAGAAGCAAAAGAAGAAGCAAGATCCAAAGACTGTCCGAGTTATTAGACAGCTAGCAAACCTCATGCTTGGGAACCTAACCATTCCTAAGTACTCAGATCTAGGGAGTCTTGTCATCAAGGTGTTTATTGGTCAAGTTATTATTCCTAACACAATTGCTGATTTGGGAGCTGCAATTAATGTTATGACAAATGAAACAAAGGAAAGATTATCACTTAAGGGACTTAGACCTACCCCCATAGTTCTCCAAATGGAAAACCGATCTTTGGTCAAACCAGAGGGTATGATTGAAGATGTAGCCATTTCTATTGACTCATGGGAATACCCAACTGACTTTATGGTTCAACAACCAAAGATTAAGCTGGGGGGATACCCCTTGATCTTGGGATGACCTTGGTTAGCAGCTGTAGATGCCTTCATTATTTTTTCTTTGGGAAACATGGTCATCTCTAATGGTGAGGACACAAAACAATTGACTCTATACCCACCAACACAACCCTTGTTGGAGACGGAGGATCCAGTATGGGTTGATAGTGACTTGGATGAGTCATTACCAATCTTGACAATCAATCAAGCATTAGAGATAAAGGAACCTACTGAAGATAACATTCTTGTTAATTTTTTTCAGAATAGATATGCATCTAATGAAATATTTGTAAGAATGGTTCTTCATTCAGGTATAAATACACCTTGTCCTTTTGGAAATTTTCCACTAGTAGGTAGCTCGCGATTTATTCAACACTTTATCACATTACATCATTTGTTACCTCATAATTTTTTGTACAATTCATTTTTATTTTTTGGAAATTCTAGCAATACACCATCCACTTTACAAGCACTAGCCATTAATTCACTTGCACAATCAAAAGCCATGGAAATTTTACTTGGTCACACACTTAATATTAATCCACATTTAAGCACTGAACAAATCCACTATCTCATTGTCATGCTTAGAACTAATAAAGATGCATTTGCTTGGGAATACCAAGACATGTGTGGCATTCATCTCGATACCTGCACCCACCATATTTATATTGAAGAAGGTAGTCATCTAGTTAGGCACCACAACGACGGCTCAACCTCATCTTGTGTGAAATAGTTAAAGAGGAGTTATAGAAACTGTTAAATGTTGGGTTTATATCATATTTCAAATAGTCAGTTGGTCTCTCCTCTAGTTGTGGTTCCTAAGAAAAATGGTAAGTGGAGAATTTTTGTTGATTATAGAGAACTTAATAAAGCTACTAAAAAGGATCGCTTTTCATTACCATTTATTGATCAAGTGTTGGACACTCTTGCTGGTAAAAAGTTCTTTTCTTTTTTGGATAGGTTCAACGGCTGCAACTAGATTCACATAGCACTCAAAGACCAGGATAAAACCACCTTCACTTGTCCTTGGGGAAACTTTGCTTATAACGTTTTTTCGTTTGGTTTATGTAATGCCCCTGCCACTTTTCAAAGAGCAATTTTGAGTATTTTTGCAGATCTTGTAAATGATTATGTTGAGGTAATACTTATGATGAGGCTAAAAAATATTTGGAAAAGGTACTTAATTGTTGTATAGACACTAATTTATCATTAACTCATGAAAAGTGTCATCTTATGACAGAGGGGATAGTACATGGTCATTATATTTCTTCCAAGGGTATTCAAGTTGATCCCAAAAAGATACAAATCACCTAGGGCATCCATTCAAATGAAAAGGTTGGGCCTATCTTGAAAATATTAGCAACATATAATTTTGACATACAATTTAAGTCCATATACTAGCTCACCCATGTCTTTACACCATTGCGCAATGTCCAATTCTTCTTTATCAAATAATATGGTGGGTAGCTCCCTCTTTGTTGTTTATGTAAGACCTTACAACCAATATAATAGGGTTGTTAAAATAATGCCCCTTTTCTTGGCAAAAATTTGTGTAGAGTACCTTTAGTCTTCAATATCCTTGATTGCATGATCCATGCACTCAATTTTGTCCAATTTATCTTAAGGGAAATATTCTTAAAGGTAGGAAAAACTCCATTTACTAAAACATCTTATATGTTAGTTGGTGGATCTATAACTAAGTCCTCATTTTCCAAATTAAAATGAAGTCTCACCACTCCCTTTTGATTGGGTGGAGGCTTTTGTAGAGAAGAGGGATTCGCTATTCACTAGTTCTCTTCATTAAGAGAGCCTCACAGGGCGAACTGCCCTAAACTACCTTAGGAACAACAACAAGAGTTTTAGAATCTAAAAGAGCAAGTCACAGAGATTTTCTAGACAAACTAACGAGCTCTTGGCCAAAGGACAATAGCACAGAATACGGATGATAGCGCGACGCGCTAGCATCTCATACAGACCAAAGAATGAGAATGTCTCAGAAAATAGCAAAATGGCTACTTCTACTCCGATTGCTGAGAACTTACAGAATATAGGGAAATAACATAATGTAATAGAACTGAAACAAAGTAAAGTAGAAATGATAAAGATAAGGAGAAGAAAGAAAAGAAGATACTCACAACCACACAAGTGACAAAGCCTCTAGCATGTGAATGTTTTCAATACCTACATGTGTGATATCTAGAGAGAATGTTGGGACTATATAGGGGTTTGCCTCAGTCAAACCCTCATTTTGGTGTTTCGACCTCCACAGATAGCCAGATAGAAAGAGAGAGAAGAGAACCGAAATGGACAAAGGGCATGGTGAAAGAAAAACCCACTCAGGAGTAGAACTCGCACCACCAAGTATGAGTGATAAGAGCAAACCCCGCTCAAGGAGGAGAACCCGTATCACAAAAGAGGTGATAAAATCAATCCCTACTCAAGGAGGAAAACCCGTATCATGAAGTAAGTATGCAAATGGTAGGGGATATGGAATCCCAAGATGCTCAAAGGTGCAAAACACAATGAAGATATGTAAGGCTTAGGAAGCCAAAGAGGGAAGCAAAGAAAGCTACAAAAGCCAAAAGTGTTGTTGCAATGGGCTTATGAAAGCTTGAGAGTATTGAAAAGGGTGGTGGAAGAGGAAGCTAGAAATGGGAATGAAGCTAAAGTGAAGCTAAAAGCAGAAGAGTGGATCTAGAAGAAGCTAGAAGATGCAAATGGAGTGAAAAGAGTACTTTTAAGGAGAGAAAAGAAGCTTTTCCAACTATTACAAGGCGTCTCAGGCTGTTACCATCGACAAAAGGTGAGGACAAGTGGAAAACATGAATAGAGACAACTCTTTGAGCATTCAAATGTCACAGGATGCTAGCGTGGCGCGCAAATGTCCGCACAATGTGCTAGTGTCAAAACATGTCACACTACAAAATGACGAGAACGGGAAAATCGTAAGGTTCGATGTAAAACTAACATGTAAGGATAGTTGTTGAAAAGGGGTGTTAGAGAATCCTAAGAAGGGAAAAAGGCTAATGCAGGGGCTAAAATGAGCCTACTCAAGATGTTGGGGGAGCGATCACTAAAGTAGACACAAGAATGTATGTGAAATTGTAAGGGGTGTAATTTTATGACTATACATTTTTCCCCCACTTTAGCGGGCATATGAATCTACATTAACATGTACGCTAAAGGAAATCTACTAAACATAAATAACATCATATGCCAAAAGGATATTGTAGAGGAAGCAAATAACATTTCAAACCACAGAAGCATGCCCCCAGGCTAAAGACCTACAAAACAAATGTATTAGACAAGAAAAACCTGTGCCAGACAACAATGTTAGAACTTAAAAAGCTAAAGGATTCGATTCAGAAAAGTAAAGAGACATCAATGTAGAAGGTTGTCTTAGTACTATGCGTCATTCCCAAACAATACATAGAAGAAATTTAAGATGTTGAAGAGAGAAAGAACATATACTCAGGATGAAGAAGATGCAGATCTTCAATCCAGTATATACAATTGAGAAGAAAGAGAATTTAAGAAAGTAAGTGCCTTACAAGCCTACAGACCTGCAAGGAAGGTATCCTCCAAGATCTCTCACATGAAGGATACCTAGAAAAGCACCTTATAGACCCGCAAACCTACGAGGAAGAGTCCCCCAAGATCTCTCACATGGAGGAAGCTAAGAAAGTGCCCTACAAACCCATAGACCTATAGAAAAGGTATCCCTGAAGATCTCTCACATGGAGGAAACCCAATAAAAAAAGTGCCCTATAGACCCGTAGACCTACAGGGGAGCGAACCCCAAGATATCTCACATGGAGGAAGCTCAGAAGAAGCGCCCTCCAAACCCACAAATTTGTAGGGAGGTGTCCTCCAAGATCTCTCACATGAAGGAAACGCAAGAAAGCGCCCTACAGATTCACAAACTTGTAGGGAAGGTAACCCCCAAGATCTCTTGCATGGAGGAAACCCAAGAAAGCACCCTGTAAACAAGCAGACTCGTAGGGGAGCCACCCCCAAGATCTCTCAAATGGAGGAAGCTAAAATGAAGTGCCCTACAAGCTCTCAGACCTACAAGGAGGTATCACCCAAGTTCTCTCACATGGAGGAAACCTAGGAAAGCGGACTCCGTAGAGTTAGGAAGTGGCCACGTAGGCAAGTAAATGGACAGTCGTGTAGATTGTCAATAATTTGGAAGAATTTCAAAAGGATCCCTTGGGAACCCTTCAAAAGAGAAAGGGGTCCACTCAAGGGATGCTTCAATTGAAATATAGGGAGAAGAGAGGGGGTCCTTAAGAAGGACGCACATCTCCTGAATAAGTTATCACTGCCCCCAACATATAGGGGAGGAGAACCATGAAAGGTACTGAGAACATGCAGGATAGAGGTAAACCTCGATATCACTTGTCATGTGAAGCAAAGGTAGGTGTGTCAATCAAACGGGATTTTTATGACACCTAAATCAAGAAGTTGTTGTATTTTGTCTTTCAAGGCCTTACATTCACTGGTGGAATGGCCAGGCACTCAATGGTATGCACAGAAAGAATGTTTTTCTTTATCATGTTCATGAAATTTCTTGCATGCAGAAGGAAGAGTAATCAAGAAGGCTTTTAGAAGCCACAAAAAAATACGCTCTTGCTCAGATAAGGAATGAGGAATGGGAAGCAAACCTTTCTCTTACGAAGAAAATTTTGACTTCTCACAAGAAGAAGAAGGCACGAAGATAGAAGACAATGGAGGGAGAATATTTTCAACAGAACAAGGTTGAGAAGAATTCATATCACTCAACCATGGATTCTGTTTAGGCCGTTCCTTTGAGCAACCAAGTCCCAAATTACGCTTACAGGGTGTGAATTCTATAGGGACCTGAATGCCTTGTTCGTTACACCCGCAACCTTTACATTCATAACCATATTTAGAGACAAGCTTAAAGTCGGGACCATAACGTGTTTGCAAGTCTTGAAAAGGAGGATCCTCACAAAGATCATTGTCCCAACAATGGGGATCACACTCCTCTATGGGACCGCCATCATCCTCTTTAACAGGACTGTCAACATTATCCTCTTTAGCAAAAGTGTAATCCTATTCCTTAGGAGGATCAACACTAAGAACATTACAATTATTGCTCACACTACCCTATGATGCAAAAGAACAACCATCTCTGATAACAGGTGTGGATGATGTTATTAGAAGGTTTGAGTAGATCAGGTTGACTTTATACTCCCCACTGAAGGAGTTTGTAAAATCTAAGGAACCTCAATCATCACCAAGACATGCATTCCTTTGGGAAGAGGTAGGCTTAGGATTTCTTGCTTTAGAATGGTCTTCCTTAGGGATGTTTATCTCAAGAGTATCTTTTTTAGTAGGTACTACTAGAGTAAACATCAACACATTGGAAGACACTAAAGGAATAAGAGTAGGCACAACTAAAGCTTGACCAACAGCTGCCATTTCACATAAGTGCATAGCATCAGGGTTAGCCTTAACTGTGACTACTTTATTATTACAAATGAACTTAATAGATTTATGCAAGGTAGATGAGACTGCAGCCATAGCATGAATCCACGGTCTACCAAGAAGAAAGTTATAAGGTAACTTTTCTGCCATGACATATACAAGGGTAGGTACAGTAACGGGTTACAACCTCAAAGGCAAGACTATCAAGCCTAGGGCTTGTCTACGTCTAATACCAATTTTATTAATATTAACTATAATCATTAGAGGGTCTTCTTGCTTTTGTACTTTCGGAGGCGGGAGTTCCTATAGACAAAATGTAATATTTGAAAAATCCACACGAATATAATCTATCAACACATCAACATCCATCGGCCTAGTGGAAGAAGGAAAGAGGATCTTTTGCAAGGCTTCCTGAAGCATACCTTGATAACCCAGAGCAGATTGAAGCAAGTCCCATAGTGAGATCTTATTTGGAGTAACATGAAGTCACTTGACAAGATCATAATCACTAGGTGCTTTAGTTGTGGGTTTTGGTGCTTGAGGAAGGCTTGCTTGTTTATTCATACTATAAGTATGGGCTACCACTCTATAAGAGGGAGCCTTAGAAGGATCAAGGGAATCACTATTAGATGAGACACCATCAATAGAACAAATTATTTTAGGAGAGGGACTATCTGGAGTCATGTAAATGATCGGTCTCTTAGGCCTTTGAGGGGTAGCAGAGACATAGATTACATTTACAGACTCATCACAACTAGTAGAATAATTATTTGAAGACATATTCTCAACATCGATCCAAACAGGATCAAATGTGGAAGGGGGTTCATTATTCACCAATGCATCATCTCCAAAGGAGAGTGAATTGGAATAGATAAGAAATTCATCATTCAAAAATGCAACATCTCTAGAAGAGAATGCATTGGAGGGTATAAGATATTCATCATTCACGAATGCATCATCTCCAAAAGAGAGTACATTAGAATGAAGAGAATGTAAAGTAACATTAAGAAAGGTATCAATGATTTCATCTTCTTGCAACAAAATATCCTCCAAAGCCGAAGGACTTTCATGAGAAGGATCAAAGATACCAAGTGACATGGGAAAAGCCAAGTCACCATCACATGCATGAAATGGAATATCATTAACATTTTGAACAAAACTAGATATTGAGCTAATAAAAGAACATATTAAATTCATTATGATTTTTTCAGTATTTTCTATGTTCTAGTAATTTTTGTTTTCAGAG
This sequence comes from Sequoia sempervirens, assembly GCA_007258455.2. Lineage (NCBI taxonomy): Eukaryota > Viridiplantae > Streptophyta > Pinopsida > Cupressales > Cupressaceae > Sequoia > Sequoia sempervirens. The sequence continues at coordinate 9,634 of VDFB02120493.1, read as the reverse complement.
GTCTTCAGAGTGGAATTTTAGGTCGGAACTTGCGTCAGTCCCTAAAATTCAAATACCAAAGGCACTGGTATTTTAGGGACTGAACTAGTTCTCTAGGAGACCTTTCCAACGGTGCAAACAGTTATGAATTCCAAGCACCAAGTCAAAAGTTATGACCCCACAAAATAGGGGTAAATAAATTCCTAGTTTTTTTAAAAATACCCTCTTCACGTCAGGTTCACCAAAATGTAGAGAAGGGGGATTTGATACTCACAGGTTCTCTTCATTCAGAGAGCCTCATGAGGCGAACTGCCCTAAACTACATCAAGAACAACAATGAGAGTTTTAGAATCCAAAAGAGCAGGTCATAGAGATTTTATGGATAGACTGACGAGCTCTCAGCCAAAGGATGACAATGCTGAATACAGACGATAGCGCAACGCGCTGGCGTCTCAGAGGTGCGTTGGCATATCATACGAACTAGAGAATGAGAATGTCTCAGAAAATAGCAAAATGACTACTTCTACTTTGATTGCTGAGAACTTACAGAATATAGGGAAATAACAGAATGTAATAGAACTGAAATGAAGTAAAGTAGAAATGATAAAGATAAGGAGGAGAAAGGAAAGAAGATACTCACAACCACGCAAGTGACAAAGCCTCCAGCACACAATCATCTTCAATACCTGCATGTGTGATATCTAGAGAGAATGTTGGGGTTGTATAGGGGTTTTCCTCAGTCAAACCCCCGTTTTGGTGTTCCCACCTCCACGGACAGCCAAATAGAAAGAGAGAGAAGAGAACCGAAATGGAAAAAGTGTGTGGTGAAAGCAAAACCCACTCAGGAGTAGAACCCGCACCACCAAGTATGAGTGATAAAAGAAAACCTCGCTCAAGGAGGAGAACTCGTATCACAAAAGAGGTGATAAAAGCAATCTCCACTCAAGGAGGAAAACTCATATCATGAATTAAGTATGCAAATGGTAGGGGATATGGAATCCCAGGATGCTCAAAGGCGCAAAATGCAATGGAGGTATGCAAGGCTTAGGAAGCCAAGGAGGGAAGCAAAGAAAGCTACAAAATCCAAAAGTGTTGTTGCAATGGGCTTATGAAAGCTTGAGAGTATTGAAAAGGGTGGTGGAAGAGGAAGCTAGAAATGGGAATGAAGCTAAAGTGAAGCTAAAAGCAGAAGAATGGAGCTAGAAGAAGTTAGAAGATGCAAATGGAGTGAAAAGACTGCTTTTAAGGAGATAAAAGAAGCTTCTCCAGCCATTGCAAGGCATCTCAGCCCGTTACCACCGATAAAAGGTGAGAACAAGTGGAAAACATGCTCAAAGACAACTTTTTTAGCGTTGAAACATCGCAGGATGCTAGCGCAGCACACAGACGTCCGTGCGGTGCGCTAGTGTCCAAACACGTCACACTACAAAACAACGAGAACGGGAAAAGTGTAAGGTTTGATGTAAAGCTAACACGTAAGGATAATTGTTGAAAAGGGGTGCTAGAGCATCTTGAGAAGGGAAAAAGGGCTGATATAGGGGCTAAAATGAGCCTACTCAAGATGCTAAGGGAGCAGTCACTAAAACAAATGCAAGAATGTATGTGAAATTGCAAGGGGTGCAATTTTACGACTATACAACCTTTTTCTCTAAACTTGATTTCACTTGCAATACCTCATGGTGAAATATGTTGTCTTTGTAGCCAATTTGAAATGTATTGTATAAGTAAAAACAAATAAAACAAATTTGTAATGCTTCGAGTCAAACATAAGTGACATTGCCTAAATTATAAGTTGTGCAAACTATTGCTTCATTAGCATGGAATTTGATGCAGGGATATGATGCCTTTCACCAAAACAACACAAAAACAAGTTAGTCCAAACACCAAACTAATTCCTCAAGCCTTTACACTACTCTTTCACAATTTAACTTTGTCTAGCCAACTAGGTCTGCAGACCCACTTTTTCAAAATTTTCTTCTCAAATACTTTGCACTCACTCAAACCCTTACCATTTTTCAGTCACCCATCAAAACCAACTATAACACACATCAAAATCATTATTGAATCCTTTGAACTTTCCTTCCTTTAACCCTGAAACTACGTTGATCAACCTCTCAATTAGGCCTATTTTTCAAAGAAAGTCCTCTATAATCTCACCACTAACTTTGAAAAACTTCTTAGACCTTTAACCAGACCACAAAATGACAAATTACTCAGGTTTTAGGGCCTCAAAATCTCTCCCTATTGCTAAACCAACAAACCCTCATTTTCCTTCAATTTGGGGTAGGGTTTAATGGAAGTCTATGTTTTGGTCCTTTTACAATCTCCAAATTGCCTCCAAAACTCTTGTTTGTGTCTGCACAAGCTCTCAAAACTCTCATAGGGAATGTTCTTTTATCATTTCATTTTACACACACTCAAACCCTCATTTTCACAAAATTTCACCAATCTTCCAGGACAGTCATATTTTTCACACACCCAAACTCTTCCTTCATTCAATTCAAACACCCTACATCCTATTTTATAACACCTTGCACCCATCCCACTCAAAAATAGTGAACACAGAAGGTGGGATGGGACTTAGTTCATGATTGAGGCTTCAAAATTGAAAACTTTTCCCTCACAGGCCTTATGGACATGTATAGATCCTGCAAATTCAATTTAGAGTGCAAAAATATAGAAATTTATCAAAACAGGGGTATCTTCTTATTAGATATTCCACTCAATCATTCAACAACAACCAAATATCGATGGTTTACATGTTTTTATTGTTTTCTCCCATGAGACTTCCCTCCAAAAACTGACCAACTGCTTTACAACTACCCCTTGACTGTTGAGATTCCACAGTTTTGCATTTTTACAATTACAACATTGACACTTTTGTCAATTTTGGCAATTTTGCCCATTTTGCATCATTAACCCCCAAAACCTCCTAAAAATCACTAAATATGACTCAACAAAACCCTAAAGGGTCTAAAAGACCTTATTTACTAAAATCACACTCTAAACTCTACAAAACCCTTGATTACATATTGAGCAACTCTTTGGAGCAATTTTTACAACATTGTACTATTTTGCAAAGATAACCTCCTTATTACATTATAATGGTCCAATTGACCTTATTGACACTTTTTATGACCACAAACCCCCTAAACAACCTATCCTTAAGCATACTAGATCAATTATTGATGGAAATCGAATGGTGCTCCTACACCAGAATTTACTTCTACTAAGCTTGGAATTAGATTCATATTGGAAATGCACTATTAGTGCACCATAGAAAAAATGAATTACAAGACATTTAAAAATTGCAACAAACTAGATAGACATAGCATTATTAAGTTTTGAATGTTTTACAAGAAATAAATATTATAATTTTGTATGTAAGAATTATGAAAATATGTATCTTTATGGCTAATATAAGGAGAGGCAATCTATTATTTGACAAAAAATACAAAATCTACAAACCAATCAACTAAATATCATAATTACAAATTAGTTATACATCTAAGATGAATCAAATCTATAAAAAAATTCTATGAGACAAAGTATTCTATGACGAAAGGCAAGTTGTGCTTTCATATTATAGTTTTTTTTATCTTAATGTTGTTTGAGGCCTGTTACATATTTTTCACCTCAGCTCAAATGGAGGAGCTGGCTAATTGTTTTTAACAATAAGTGGAATTGCAAATTGTTTTTAAATGTTGTTTCGCATTACTTTGTGAATCTGAGTAATAGTTATGCATTTTAGTGAAGTTATGGAGTTGCAGAGTGCCATTCAGAAGTTGCAGTTTTAAAAGAAAGACAGAATTGAGTACATGTGCAAAATAGCATTTCAGATGCTTTTATTCATTTCAAAAGGAACTCATATTTTTACAAGGCTTCATTTGATTTCACAGACAAAATAGTATTACAACATTGCATGAGATGCATTTTCTTTTCAACTGAAAAGCAGAAATTGAAATCAAGGATCCACACAAGCTGTGGATATAACTATAACTATTCCAATACATTTCTAATAGCACAATACACTTCTAAGGATGCGAAAGGAGAACATATAAGTAACAACATAGTCATCATTGCCTGTTATTGACGCTTGATGTTGAATGGTGCACCTTGTCATCTCAAACTTCGTTGACCTGTAAGAGGAAAAGAGGGGTGTCAGTGGCTCCGACTATGACGTAACTTATATGATGCACCTACAATATTATAGCATACTATTAGCTATACATTAAAACAATCAGTCAAGTGCAGTATGAAGAAGTGAGCCGAAGGAGAAGTATCAACATCATAATCATTGTGTTCCTTTTTTATTCTAACACTATTTGCTTCCTTGTGCAGGTATAGGTAAAGTCATGAAGCTGAACATTATTCGAAGACCAAGCATGTGGAGTAAAATGGGCTCCCACAAGGGTAGAGCCCAACATGCTGCCCTATGCATTAAATGGGTTGTTTTGAAAGATATTTCATCATATACATCAAACAAAGTGAAATACAACTAGAAGAGTAAAACAGAGTTATCCATCAAGTAACGAAATCAACTGTGCATTCATAACGATCAACATTTCTTTTTGAAGGCTATAGGTGAACAGTGAGTTTGGTTCACTTAAGGAATTTAACAGAATGCATTTGCATTAGAATTGTTGAATTACTTCATTTTCTGTGCTGATTATAATCATATGTCATGTGAGTTTCAATTCATTATTCCTCTTTCGGATAGTGAATAGGCATACATATGCCTTAATGACTTGTTCTATTTTTCATCATCAAAAAGAACAATTTTTGAGAGCAGGTTGAGCAGTGAAATATAAAAATGCATGAAGAGTACCATGTTGCTCACGAAAACAAATACGGATAATGCACTTGAGTGTTAGAAAAATTCCTGGTTCTGAGTTGACTGGTGAAGAAATACTGCATTATCAATGGTAATAATAGGGTGTTCTTTCAGAAAAATAATAGAGGAGCAAGTATTTTTCTTTCCAAAGTGATTCTGACTTACCAGTTATACTTTTAAACTGGTGTTTTAAAAGTGGTTCATACTGATGCAATGTTGCAATCCAAGAACAAAAGGTAAAGCCTCTGCATAATTCAAATATAGAAGATGGAAGCTGCTATATTAGAGTTTAGTACTGGTTATTAGGAGGTGTCAGATTACTTGGTCAAGGTCTGGACAAAACAGTGAGGTAGAGTTTCTGTTATGTTATCTCTACAAGATGAGCACATAATGCAATAGGAGACCATGATGGAATTTCAGTTTCAAGCTTCATATGTATACGAGGTTCCAGAATATGCATTCATAAAACAGAAACCAGCTCTATGTCAATGACATCTCCGTGAATAGAGCTTTGGTATTATTATTATCAAGAAGGTTACATAAATACAAAATGTCACTGGTTTTCTGAGTCAAAGTCCTAAAATAAATGCAAGCAAGTATATAGTTTATCACCATTGCAAGCAAAGAAAGGAGGTCGAGTTCTGTCAGAAATTAGGAAAATATGCTTTTGTTTTGAAAATCTCCAAACCCATGATAGTATTTTGTTTCAGAAGTTCAAGTTAAGTTTCTGATTCTGGGTAGAGTTTATATCCATAAATGAATTTACAGTTTCTAATTTTAAATACCCACATGTGAATTCTGTTTCAAAAGTGCAGAAAGAGCAATAATAAAGATTTTCGGTATAGCTTTTTTATCTACAAGAGGTCTTTCCAAAAACACATTGTCTTGGCGACTAGGAAGCATGAAGAGTTTCGACAAGACACAAGTTTCCCTGTGAGATGTCACCTCGATTACACAATGTCTTGGCGACAGGAGTGAAAGCATAAGAGTTTCGGCCAGACACAGGCTCTCTGCAAGAGGTCTCCTCGAAAGTAGTATGTTATGGTGACATTCATAAAACAAAAACCAGCTTCATAAAATTTTCAAACTGGTGGTCGAGCTCAGGAAAGACAAAAAGTAGACTTCTCTTTCGAAATTTTAAAATACCCATATGTGGGTTACTCTCAAAATACATAAAAATGGAGTTTTCCCTAAAAATTTTGACTACCCATTTTTAGGGTTGGTTTCAAAATGCAAAAAGATAGCTACAAAAATACACATGCAAAATCTGGAGAAAATGGCAAGAATATTTAACAAATGCGAGCTCCCAAAATTGTAGCTAAAATACAAAAGAAGGATAATGCAGATTTATTAAAATTTCTTTAATACCCATATGCATAAATGTTATTAAATTAACATAATGGAGATTTTCTATTCTGGGTCAAGCCCAAAATCTGCAAGAATGCTTTCTATAGTGTTCTTTTGTTTCGGCCTGAACATAGCTAGAAGACTCATGAAATAAAGAAAGTCTTTTAGAGTTTCTACAGAGCAAAAAGATTACCAGTTCGAGGCAGGAACTGGGTACTCTTGCCGTGGCCAGAGGCTTCATTGAGCATCCAGAGGTTGAGAGTCGAGCCCATAATGAAGGTCGGGCTTACACATGAGCATGAGAAACACACAGAAATGCAGAATGAAGAGACAGTAGAGTATATTAGCCACTGCTTTGAGGCCGAAACGTGCAGAATACAAATCCATAAAGTCCAAGAACACAAGCTTACCTCTGCACAGTAAGAACCAGAACACAAGTCGAGCTTTCATGAATGGACTGTGGGAGTCAAGCTCGAATCCATAATGGCGTGAAGAAATCAAAGTAAGAGAAAGTCAGAAATGAACAGGCCGCGCCCTTAGGGTTTTAGATACTCTAGATAATGAAGTGAAAAGGTTATTTCGCCATGAAAAAAGACTTACCCACTGAAGATTCGGTCAATTGGAGAGCAAAGGAGGATTTTTGTGCACACGGGTTCAAATCCAACACCATCATAGCGGCATTGTTCATGCAGACAGAAGTTCTTTCTTTCCAAAGTCACGGGTGCGAAATGGTGATAATTAGGGTTTGACCCTATTTTGCTCAAATCCCTAATTTGAGCATTATGAAGTTTCTAGAATATTCAATCAAAATGCAGATGTCAATATCAAATGGAGGCCGAAATTCTATGCTAGAGAGATGTCTTAAGTATTTAACGCTTATTGTTTTGCCTTAGAGGTATGGGTTTATGACTTAGAGTATTATTTTAAATGAAGAGCAATTAGAGAGAATTATGAATACCTTAAGCCTAGGGTCAATATTTAGGGTTTTTCTCTTTGATTGATTTTGGAGAAATCGATGATGGAGTTGATAGACTATGACATTGTGGTATGTTTTTATGATTTTTTGGGAAAAAATCAATTATTGTAATGGAGAAATAAGGGCGATTATTTATTTTTGCAAAAGATTTCCAATCTTTGAGTTGCAAAATAAGGCAAAATTGGAAAAATCTGCATCTTGTAAAGCAGAAGCATAAAAGCAATATGTTATAAATTGCTTTATGTTTTCTTGCTATTTTTAGCAGATCTTTTATTGACTTTTCCTCTTGGTCGGATTCCAAACTTATCTTGGAGAGATAAGGTGTTTTTTGAGATTTTAAAGTAGATTTAGCCTATTTTTAGAGGCTTGACAGTGTAATCATAAAAGCTTTGTGTTTTTTTCTACTTTAAAGCAGTTTTTGAGTTTGTTTGAGGCCTTTTTTCCTTTAGCTTTTTCTGAGCTCGGATTAGGGTTTCCTTGGGAGTTTTTGATAGACTTAGTGTTTCAACTCTTCATTCTCATCAGTAGTTGAGATCAGTTTCTTGCCCTTACTCATTTCGGGGAGCTTGTAAACCTTTTGATACTCAGTTTGGACAGATTGACACTATTCTAGTTTTAATAGAGCAGCAAATTTCTCCTTCTCATTTTCTATCTCAAATTTTGTAATAGCAATCTGATGTACTTGTGTTTTCAAATTGAAATCCTTTTATGTCTTGCTGTTATAGGTTGGTTTCAGAATTTCATGTTTCAGGTTACATGTTGTATTTGTTTTCCAAATCTTCATGCAAATTATTGATGGGATATGTGCCAATGAGATTGTGAGGATTACTGTAATAGAGAAGTTGTTATGAGTGGTTAAGTCAGAATCCTTTTAAGTTTGGTGAATCATCTTTAGAAATAGGTTTTTATGTTCAATTATTCTTCATCTCTTTCCTCAGAAGCTGTTTTAGAATAGAATTCATCATTCGGAGAACCAGCTCACTCTGGAGATTCCTCTTTCACGAAAGATCACCCACATCTGGAAGAGGTTTCCATGTTTCAGTAGTTTGCTTAATATTGCATTCAGCAGGGTGCAAAACTATTGATAACAAGGCCATGATGGAGCTTGTGATGACCATCTCCATGAAATTAAGGTTTTATCATACTTTTCTAGCCTATCATCTTTTATGATTTAGAAGTTTGTTGACTTCTCCTTTTTTGGTCTTAGATTTGCTATAACTATGTGCAATTTTTAGGATTTGCCAATGAATGTTGATTTGAATTTTGTGGGGGTGTAAGAGAGGGGGACCACCACATGCAAGGCCCTAGGTCATGGAGGGCCAAGATGCGGAAGGCTGCCCTAACTTACCTTAGCTTAACGGGGTGTTAGGATATTCGGGACAAGAATGATGAGGACTATAAGGTCCTTCAATCACTCTATAGACTCGAAATATAGAACGGGGCTAGGCGAACTGGTTTTCAAGTTCAACACCGTGCCTTAGGAAGCTCTTTGCCTGAGGACGAAAGCATGGTCCTTGGATGATAGGGCGATGCACTGGCGTCTCTAAAGTGCACTGGCGTCCATACGACCAGACAACAGGAGAGGCAAGGTCAAACCTAGGAAAACAAGCTAACGACCTAGCTAATTATTACTAAAGGGCCAAAACAATGTGAATAAAAAAACAAAATACTTTAATATGATAAAGCAAAAATGCAAGGGTTAGGGTGGTAAGAAGGATCTCACAAAGAAACTCATTCACCAGCTAGCTCCTCAAAAGCACGTTCACCTACACATAAAGAGGAGGAAAATGTTGGGTGGTTGTATAGGGGCTTGCCTCAGTCAGACCCTGTTTTGGTGTTTCCACCTCCATGGACAACCAAGAAAGCAAGTATGATAAAGAAAGTATTATAAAAGAGAACGCCAAAAACACTACAATATAGTAAGTGTGCTTACTCAACCAAGTAATAGAGAAAGGAAAAAGCGAAACTTACCACCTCCACCAATAGCACTTAAGGCTTCTTGGGGGAGAAAATGAGAGTACTCGAGCCTCTGCTGCAATGGTGTTGTCCCCAACTTGCTCTATCAAAGTGATGGAGTGAAGTTGTTGCTGCAATGAAGTGCTTGAAATGCTTGGAGTGAGTGCAAGAGTATGGAAGTGAGCTTGTGAATGAGGTGAAGAGGTTCAAATGAATGCTTGGAGGATTGTAGAAGGTGAAAATCTTGTCGCATGAATGAATTTGAAGGAAAAGGTGAAGAAAACAACCATAATTAGGTCGGTCAGCCGAAGAGGGTGTTACAACTTGACTCCTAATGAGAAGTGTAATGGCTCTACAGGTTCAGCTGCAGGAATCTACCAGGGAAGTAAGTGTGTCACGTAGACGTTTGTGTGCCACACGGGTGTCCCCGATAGAAATGCCTCCACCGACACTCAAAACAGGTGCCAAGTGGGATGCAAGCAACATGCTTATGTGTAATTAAGCCTCCGAACTTGGTTTTCTAAGGTGAAGAAGGCAAAAAG